>CAIGRO010233520.1:0-12708 GCA_903798355.1 Fraxinus baroniana | reverse complement strand
ACCCCATTTCTCCAATAGCAAGACGCAGTTGACCCATGAAAAATGTGAACATAACCACAATATAGAAGATCAAACACGATGATGCATTAACTAATTTAAACATAAAATCCCATAAACTTACAATCAAGCAAAGTACAGTTTTCCACATTATGCAAAACTACCACCAAAATAAATCAATTACGTGTAATATAGAAACATAAAGTATTAACATTTTTACATGAATTTTGGGTATTCCCTTCTTTGGGTTTAAATAAACCCCCGAAGTTCATTATTTTCGTATTTCTTCAATCAATAGCTACTAGCTTAGAGAAAAGATATGGTTGAAGAGAGAAAACTGAAAAAAGGCAAACTGGGTACCAAAATTTAAAGGGCGACCAACGCCGATGCCAATGCCACAGCCAATTCCAAAGCCAGTGAATACTTGACCCACCCCACCTTATGCACTTGACGCTGACATCCCCATTAAACCCAGCATCCTTAGTCCCCATTTTCTGTTGCACTTGTAGAGAAATGTCAGTCATGGAGGCATTAAATAAATGGGTAAACCAAATAACCAATCAATAATAAAACCAAACCACATTTACTGTTTGCGTTTGTAACAGGAGCGAAATCATTTACCACCAGCCAACACGCCTTCCTCCACCTTTGCAACGCCTCCTCCGACGAATTTTTTGCCTTTACCTCAGTAAACTCCTTTATATAACTCCCTATCAAACCACAAACATAAAATCTCAGCTTATTTTACCTCCAGATGGCAAAAATATATCCTTCTAATTTACCAAATCTGCTGCCTCGAAATTTCAGCAGCTTTATTGGTTTAGTTTACCTAATCCACCGTATATTTCAGCAACGAGGAGAGGAGAGGAGCGATCGGCACTGTCGTGCCCGTGATTGATGACGACGAGGAGAGGAGAGAGACGAACGCTATCATCACAGCGGCGAACGGAGAATTAGAGAGAGAATGTGCCGGAGAGGGGAGTGTGAGAGAGAAGATACGGAGAGACGAAAGAGGGCTTTTGGGTTTGGGAATGAATGGGGTGGGAGTGGGGTTGGCACGTAGAATTAAGTTTTATTAACTACAATTAATAATCCTATTTATCACCTGATCTTTGAATTATAAACTTTATCCCCTTATTTTTGAATAGTAATCTTAAAAGGAAGGGTTTTAGGTAATTTTCTCTTTAAATTATGATGCGTTTATAATTTAGCAAACCAAGCTCCCAAACCAGACGAACACGAGCCGAACCAGAAGAAACCCAAGCCACGACACTCTCGAACGTCGTTGCAGAGCAATTTCTGCCGCCACAGAAGATACTCCTGATCTTCAACCACCGGAAGTGACCCTGGTATGTGTTAATTCCACACAGAAATTACCGACAAAAAATTTTTGCCACTGCCGAGAACAAGCCCCCAAGTTTTCACAAACTCGAACCCTAATTTTGAGAATTAGGCTCTGATACCATGTTATTTATTTTGGGAGAATCAATTTTATAATTTTATTGATACATAATCGGTTTATATACATACATAGGATATTCATAATTAGGAAATAATCCTATATAATAAAGAGAATAATCTCCTACCATATATACACGTGTTGTATATGTAAAGACAATTCACAACACTAACATCTATTGCATATATGTTAATTTTGTTACGTTCTAAACTTATTGTGAGTCTCCCGACACTACAACAAGTAACTAGTTATCTAATTGATAGCCAATCGATTAAATAATGCAATGGGTACACAAAATTAATTAAGAAATGCAAGAAATATTAAATTTTTAATTTTGAATTAAAAATTAATAACAATTAGGGTTCATGTTCATCCAATACAAAAAGGGATCTAGCATAGCACATTTTTAAATAAATTATAAGAAGAAACATAGAAAAATATCGTTCGAATCATGAAATAATTCAAAAAATCTTAAAAATCTTGATGTAATTGACCTTCAGTTCCTTGCTATGACTTGATTTTTTCTCTCAAAATATAGCAATTGACCCTTTTTCTTGATAAATTTGATGATATAACTTGTTCGCCTGAAAATTGATTTGTGAAAATATTTCAAATATATTTTACTCATTTGACTTCCAATCACATCCAATTGATTATATGTGATCTTCAATTATCATTTTATGGTTCAAATCAACTATTGAACGTTCACATTTTGATCCCCAAAACTTTGAACTTCTTTAGTTTTTGCTCATTTTTTGTTACTTTCTTCCAATTCTATCAATTTACATTGAGTTCAATCTAATAAACATAACTAACACGTGATTAAGCTATAACTCATCCAAATCACTAACATTTAATTGTCTAAATAATTGTACAAAATACACTTATCATATTATTGCTATTTTTGTTTATTCCATATTCAAGCGAGTATGAAAGCACGTCCAAAGAATTAATGTATGTGCAATGCAATGATTCGAGAATCTCAGCCACCTATATTCATTGCTTTCATTGCAAAATTATCGTATTGACTAATTCATTAATGAATCAGAAACGTAACACTAAATGTAAGTATTAACCTGCAAAAATAATGAATTGACCTTGGAAATTTTATTATCAATAAAGCATATATATATTTCAATTACAACAACCAAAATATTTCAGGTATTGATTTAATAATAAAATAAAAACTATAATTCAACAATATTAATTATATTAAAAGAAAAATGTTATTTGGGATGGGTTCAAGGCGAGGAATCCATTCCTCGTCACTTTTCTGCTTCGTCCTCGCCCTACATACCCGATTAAACAAGATTTCTCATTGCAAGTTGAGCTTGATTCTATGTTTCATTTCAATCACTAATTGTGCTCCAATCGAAGTGTACTTTGGAATTTTAACCTCACAAGGAAATAATCGTTTTTATAAGTGTGTACATATGTTTTGCATCTAAAAAGTGACCATTTTTTTAGAGTAACGCTATTTAGTACCATTGGTATCAAAAAAACATTAGTCCGGATAACACTAACATAATTAAATGAGAACTACAATTAAATGAACAACTTAATTTTACATTTTATTGAACTTATTATATAATACCATCTAAGTATATGTTTGACACACATTATTTCAAAACTCGTTTTCAACCACACATTTTTTAATAAAAATAATATTTTATTTTATCACATTAATAACATTTTCTTACTTTTTAATCACATATCTCCCATCATATCACCATTTAAAATACAATATTTTCTCAATAATATCCATCAAACACACGTTATATTGAAGTTATAACATTTTTTTTTTTAAATGTTTACAAAAGTAACGCATGTCAACCTTAGGAATGGATTTAGGGTTCAGTCCGGTCCCCGGCCCATTTTATTTTATTTTATTTTTTTACATATTAATCCGATTTATAATTCGATCCTAAATTTTTATTTTTATTTTATTTTATTATTATTTTTTTTAACGTATTAGTTCGACTTATAATCCATTAACACCTCCCACCCCTCAAATAGTCACATTTACAAGTTTTATGGTTATCAGGAAACGGTTGTTTCTTAGTTATCCTTCTGTAATGAAAATGCAGAGCGCATATAAGCCGGTTCGACGCTGTTTAAACAACGGAAGATGCATTTCCCCGCCACCGGCTATTCGGAGGTTTTAGAAGCTTCAAATGGCAGGAATGGCTGATTTTCAAAGATTTCTTACGTAGAAGTGGTCGAGACTTATAATTAGAGGCCAAAGAAGAAAGTAAAAAAGAAAACTTGAACAACGGTAGATTTTGTGCTCCTCCGATCAGTCAAATTTGTCATTATGTACAATGTTTATATATTCAAACCAAAGCTACGGTTCTTTGTGCAGTGAACATGCTACACTGAGAAGTACTTGGACCCAGATTTGATGCGGAGTGATTGTGAAACCAGTCCAAGTGTCCCACACTGCTGGAAATTCGCTCGCTTCTTGTATACGTCTGGCCTTTAATTCCTCTGATTTAAAGGCGCCCACCAGGTGTTCGGTTTTTTGCTTAATATATAATGAGATGATTTGGACTTTGGTTTCTCTCTTTTTATTTAAATCTTAGCTGTCTTTGCTGATGGTATATAGCTAATAAGAAATACTAGAAACTACAGATTAATTTGATGCAAAGAAAAGAAAACGAAGAATTCAATAAAGAAGATAGAAACCTACATTCTGGTGTATGAAAATCTGGTGTGAGAATCATATTTTCTATCAGAATTTTACACAATGTCATTTCCCTTCAATTTTATGATTTAATATATGCCAGTTTGCTGTTTAATTGCAAATATGAGTACCATGTTACTTGTTAACAAATTATAATAAAAATCTGAAACAAAGATTGAGATGCAATAAACCAAGCATTTACACTCTAACCAAAATAAACATGCTTGTTCAGTGGTGAAATTATGTGGAATGAATCAGTCTCAGTCTTGCCAGATACCATGTCTAACATGTAGAATAGAGACAACACACGGATTCTACAAATGATAATATGATATTTATCTATACCTACTCGGTGGAGGAAAGCTAGAGTCTAGCTTAATGTTGCCCGAGAAATGCTTCAGTATAATAAATACCTTAAGTGTCTAAATTTGTTGCTTCATGTTTTGTTTTTCTTTTTTCTTTTTTCCCCTTTATGTTTAGTTGGTAAAGATGATATAGATAGTGTATAGTTACTGATTATTGGTCTCAATTTCATTGGCAAGTTCTCTTGTCAGCTTGTCAGCACGGTCGTCATGTCCACCAGCAAAGGTGTAAACTCTGAATGCAAACTGAAAGGCCTTCCAGAGCATTTTAGCAGATCCTTTTTTCCTCCCTTCAGATTTGGAGTCTTGATTTTCTTCTGCACTGGCATTTCTCTTCTCCTGAGTTAATATCCAATAAATGTTTTCAGTGTAGTTCAACAAGCTTTTATAAAGTACTTTCACTCTGTTGAATTATTTTTGTCCAGACTAACCTTAAGTGCCAGCTCCATGCAACTTGAAGAAACGTCTACCATCAATTCCTTGATTCGTATAAGGATGCTGAAATCGAAATTGATTTTGTGGCTCTTAAATTTCTTGGATTCTTCATCTTTAGTCCGCTCCAGTCCTTCCATTTCTATCTTGATCTGGATGCGATTGCTTTTATTAGTAACACAATAAGTTTCTCCTTTAAAACTAAATTATCAATATAGCATCATTAGGTGGAAAGTCTTACTCTATTAAAGTAACTCTCTGCCTTGTCTATGAGTTGACCAACAGGGGGCACTACTGGCCAGTTCTGTAAAGTATTGACAGTTGAGTCTAATTTGGAGTATAGTGCTGCTGCCATTCTCAATGCTTCCAACTTCTTTTGAGGAAAATCTTCAAATCTTGCTAGCACCTACAGCATGAGGATTTTTAGGACATGATCCCTGACATAGTATAATAGGAACAAGAATCATAAAGAATTTTGCACGACTAAACCTGTGTTTCATCAGTCAGCTTCTCGAGGTTAGATTCAACGTATTCGTGGAATTTCAAGAGCTCATGCATGTCAGATGTCTGGAATGAATTGATTGCAGCTTTCACCTCCTTAATTGACTTGGAATAATTCTTCACGTCCTCTTCAATTTGTTGGAAGTATGCTGACCTGTAAAATTAATGCCAATACTTTTTGGATGAAATAATTTCTTTTAATTTACCAAAGTTATATGCGTACTAATGAATCGGCTATAAGATTACAAGGATTGCCTTTTTGTCATCTCTGCCAATGCATCAGCCATTCCTTGCTTGCCTGAGGCTGAGGCACCAATCTTACCCTTTCTTCCTGATGATTTACCATCAAGACTTGATCCTTCTACTTTTCCCTTCAGAAGTCGATACAGATTACCCATCTGAGAGGATCTCCGCAATTTTGTGGTTGCTTTCTTGGGAAGGAGGTTTTTGGCGCCAGCGAGCCCTGGAGGTGGTGGAGGAGCAGCTCCAGTTAATGGCACAACTCCCTTCAATGTCGATATGGGTGGAGGTGGGGGTAGTGGTGCACCATTTTTTGATGCCATGGGCAGCGGTGGCGGTGGCGGTGGTGGTGCACCATTTTTTAATGAAATGGGGGGTGGTGGTGGTGGGGGAGATGCCAGATTTTTAGACATAACAGGGAGTAGGGGCGGTGGGAGTAGAGTTGCCATGTTTCCCAATATCACCTGTGGTGATGGTGTTAGGATTGCAGCCGTGTTTCTTGAAGTCATCGGTGGTGGTGGAGGAGGAGGCGGAGGTGCTGACATGGCTTTGCTTTTTGACACGATGGGTGATAGTGGCAGTGGAGGTGGAGGTGGAGGTGCTGACAATACTTTGCTCTTTGATGTAATGGGTGATAATGGTGGTAGGGGTGGTGGTGATGGAGCCATTGGTATTGCTACTTTTCTATTTGGGGATGTTGATTGTGGTGGGGGCAGTGGAGGTGGACCAGGTGGTTCTGGTATTTGATACATTACTGCATTTGGTGGTGACGTGGGTGGTGATGTTAGAGAAGTTCCTTCTGGCTCTGCATCATTTGATTGCAAGTTAGGGGATGGTGGTGGGGATGGAGCCACTGGAATTGATTCGTGTTTATCTGGGGACGTCAATTGTGGTGGGGGCAGTGGAGGTGATTTTGATAATTGATACATTACTGCATCTGGTGGTGACATGGGTGGTGATGTTAGAGAAGTTTCTAGTGGCTCTGCATCATTTGATTGCAAGTTAGAGGGTGGTGGTGGCAAAACCATTTTAATATCTTCATTTGTCGGAGTGTCAGGAGCAGCCACTAATTGAATACGTGGAGAGCCAAGCCCGTTTCTTCCTTTTCTCCCTGTCTCCCCCGTTGAATTAGTAACCAGAATCTTTGTAACGTCACCTTTCATTTCACATTCTTGGTTAATGTCATCAATCTTTTCCATATCATCCAGCATCTCAAAATCTTGATTAACCTCAATGACGTCATCCTCTTTCCCTTCAGAATTACACTTTTCTTGTAACTCTAGCTGTTGCTTGTCTGTCCTTACCTGGATTGAGTATTTAAGATCTTGAGCTTCTGTGTGATGGAACATATGCAACGATAAGCGCTTTAAGTCAATGGGGTTCAGTTTTTCAACTGCCTGAACTCTCAGTGGTAGCAGCCTAGGCGGAGAATAAGACATCTTCTCGCCTTTACTCGAGAATTTCCTCATTTCTGGAAGGATTGAAGTTGGGGTTGCAGGAGAGCTAGAAACGGAATTCTTGTTATCTGAATAAGATTCGGAGAAAGCCTTTCCAAATGAATTTGTCGGAGGACTGTAGCCTCTCATGTCTTCATCATCATCCATCATATCAAAGAGCCTTTCTCTTGCCAGCTTGATGATCTCTTCGAGCATTGCCAATGCTAACAAAGGAAGATTGTTTATTAACTTGAGATCAAGTATGAAAAACATTTTCTTGATGGTCTGAAAACAACAATCAACATACCAATTTGTTCCAGGCCAATTTGGTCTAATTTTATTGATGCATCATATTTGTAGTTGACCATCCATTCTCCGCTATTTTTCCACAGGTTTACAAGTGATTTCAGAGCATCACAGAAGAATTTGAGACCCTGTTTTGATCATTTTAAAAGTGAAAAATATTATATTGATGGTGCTGTAAACCTTTTATTGCATGTTTGGTCAATATGTTGTCGGTTTCTATTTGTTGTGATCGATAGCTAACCTGATGTATTGAGGCTCCCTCAAGTTCTGACACCGTTATATTTGGCTTGACCATAGGATACAATTTGAATAGATCCTTCAGGGTCCATATCAGCAGCTGTCGAACAAGACGAGATGTTAAAACCCTTGCATTCATCTGTTTTTTCAGTCGCAAGAAGAAGATTAAACTTGAAGGAGGAAGGATTGGAATACCTCATTCACTGAAGCAGAGCCAACACAAGGAGGCAGATCAAGCAAGTCTCTAAAAGTAGAAACCTTGTTCTTGAACTCCATGTTCATTAAAAAATTGCCTTCCACCTCGCATGATTTGCGAACTGGTGAACCGTTCATGGCCTTCATATTCTTTGATGCATTATTTGATTTATTTGCATGAGGTACTGCTTTTCCCTGTCAATGTTTAGCATAATTTACCACAATTAAGATTCATGTTTTTTTTTTTCCCTTGTGTCGTTTATAACATACATCATCAAAAAGTTGTCCCAATATACAGTGAAAAAATTGTTCCTGGCCAAGAATTCATTTCTTGAAACCAAAAGGTACACAAATCTTATATTCCCAGCCCTAGATAAATCGAGAAGAAATTGATAAGAATGAATAATCACGTTGAACAGGGATTTATGATTTACACCATAAGTTGGAAATGTTTTACGTTATGTGTAAACTTACCACGACCCTCCTCCTTCACCCGGGTTTGGACTTTGATTGTTCTGAATTCTAATGCACTAAACTAACTAATTACGGATATATGTTGAATACAAATCAAATTCTGCTTAATTTCCCTATGCTTATAAGAAAATTGAGATATGCATGTGCCAAAGTAATATTCAAATTTATAGGGACAACCATCTATATATGTGCATGAAAATGTAGAGAAAACATGCACATATTGATAACAAAACCCCATATTGCAGAATGAAACAAGTTTCAATGAACTATAATTTGGAAAAAAAAAAAAAAANATAGGGACAACCATCTATATATGTGCATGAAAATGTAGAGAAAACATGCACATATTGATAACAAAACCCCATATTGCAGAATGAAACAAGTTTCAATGAACTACAATTTGGAAAAAAAAAAAAAAAAACATACCTCAAATCCAGGAATCTTCCTACGAAAGAAGAAAGGAGCCACCCCACAGAAGGCCCCTGTAGCCATGGCCGAGGCCAAGATTTACAGAACCCTGAAGGAATTTTAATAAGGATCTTCCTTTGGTTTGACAACAATCCCAGAATTTGTTTATGCAAGAAACAAATAATAAAAATAATTATTGTCCTATCTAAGAACATTCAAATTGAATCAAAATTGCTGCCGCATATATTAAAAAAAGAAGAAGAAAAATGAAAACGTGCAGTCCAATTAATGCTCGGCTCCTTCCAAAATCCTCTAGGGACAGACAACTTCTCTCCTTGTTCTCATTAGAGAGGGGAGAGAGAGAGAGAGAGAGAAGAAGAGAGTCAAATTGAGTAAATATGAATTATCTTGGTTTTATGGATACAAATCTGCGTATAAGCGTGTTTTAAGGTGGTTTAGGTTGGATATTTTATGTGGGATTTTTTTACAACAGATCTCTGCTAATTTATCCAATCCCAGGAAAAATGGAGGATTTATGATTGGAGTTCATTTCTCGACCTATGCGGTCGATTACGATCACGATCTAACGCTTTTTTCTTGTTTAGTCGAGATACATTCATCGATTTCTTTCATCAAAGCATCGACACTTATTATTAAATGGGATCTAAAAATAAAATTTATATTTAGAAGATTTAATTAATGCAACTGGGTGGGTCATAACTTTATTATATTTGCTTAAAATTTTGAACATAAAGTTTTCTGGGAATTATAAAAAGGTGAAAAAGACAAAAAAAGTAAAAAAAAAAATGGCGGGTGATTTGAAATATTGGTTGTTCTTTAGAAAGTAGAAATACTAATGTAGCAAAAGATAAAGATCAAATAAACTACGAGATTGAATGACCCAGCCTTTGCCTGGATTCTTCCAAGTCTGGGAATAATTTATAAACAGATAGAAATTAGTTATGGATAAGTGAATAATACTTTTGAATTTATTGGAACGTTTGATTATAAAATGTTCTTTAAGAAACTACAAACTCGATATTGAATAAAATATTCTTTAAGAAACTATGAACTCGATATTTCGATGCTTCCAATGCTTAAACCTCTTTCAATACTCTCCAAATATCGTAACGATGCATTAATGTGTGACGACAGTGACGTGAAGATCAATAACCTGAAATCTAAATCCTAATTCAAGAACATGAATTTGTTAAGGGAAAAATGAAAACAAGAATACTATCCAAGTTTTGGGAGCTAAATCCATCATTTTGAAAGTTTGGATCGAATCAATTGTGGATAAAAAGACTCATACAAATAAGAAAGGACTCGAGCGGAACCAAAAGAAAATTTTGAAGACCAAAATGAACAAGAGAAAAATACTATGCCCTTGTGATTGCATAGTATTGTCTCATAATATTCAAAGGCCCTTCACTGCAGTCTAGGCCCCTAAACATATGAGGGCCCAAAAAAATAAGGCCCGACCTTTTTTTTTAGGCAAATCCAAATATTTTTATAGCCCATGTTTGGTATGAATTAAAATCAAATTTTTAGTAATTTTTTATAAAAGTTGATAAAAAAGTTACGGATCCCATGAAATATATGGTTAAATTAATTGTTGATTTTGACTTAAATTAAAATTTAGATTTTAATCCCTTTCAAAAATGAGCAAACAACCCAGAAATATGAAACTTGAGAACTGTTTTTGGTGGTACCATTTAACCAGAATTTGAACTTGTTACTATGAAAAGCCCTATTTATATTTTGGACATATATTTTTACACCTATTCGAAATTAATTTGAATAAATTAAATCAGTTACTATTTTTTTTTTTTTAAAAAAAGGAACTAATAGGAGATTTAATTCCGCCAATAAAAGAGATGGCAACAAAATCCTACTCCAACATATTGCGACACTCAGCTTGTTTTGATAAAATTATAGGTCAGTAAAGTAATTATGAATTCTACTAAATGTGAGGGGGACTGTCAAACTTCGTGTACACCAAGTTTGGTCCTTTAATATTTCTCAAGCAAGCAAGCACATCTTCCAATTAATTTTCAGGATTTTCCAACTGTGTTACATCGATGACAATCACATTGTTATTGCATTCATTTTGCATATTAGGATCTCGTGATTTTGATAATTGCTAAATTGTCGATATATGGAGAATTTTCGCACTCATACCCCATCCCATGTTTCCTACACAATTACTATGGTGGTCAAGATACATGACGATTGAAAAGATGTTAGGCTGGTTCCTCGTGTGCTTAAGTTGCTAAGGTAATCGTGCTTCCATTATTCGTGCATCTTTTTTTCTCTTTATTTTTTTGGCCATTTTTCTACTCGGTGTATTGCTTTCATATTCTGACCCTATTCGGTTTGCTAAAAAAGTTGATAAATATACAATACGTCGGCTCAAAGTGATAGTAGTTTCTTCAATCTGACTGTCGAAAGGTACTTAAATTTGTTTGTAACCTCTTAGGTATTTTACTGTTAAGCATAGTCGTGATTTTATCAAAGATAATAATTAATTTCATTCATATTTAATGAAATCTATAATTTTTTTTCAACTTTTCAATCATATATTTCATCAACGTTTATCAATATCTACTAAAAACTTGATTTTTAGCAAAACTACGCAGGGGCTAATATATCTATGTATTTCATGACAAATGTTGCTCCTTTCTCTTTTATGCTTGGATTGTAAAGGTCTGGACCCGTGGATATCAAAGAGCGTTGATTTTTTTTTTTATCGATTACACATTAAGACCCGTTTAATACAGATTTTTCGAAGCTTATTTTTCTCCAAATACTTTCAACCACACATTCTCTAGGAAATAATCACAAAAATTGTTCTATAAAAAATTACATCAAACACGTCCTAAATAAATATTCTTATCGTGTTTCACAAACTGTACTTGTCTATTTCATTAATGACAACGTAGATGCACACGAGGCATTTTTTATTTTTTTCCTCACAACGTTTTTCTCACAGCAAATTTGCGGCTAACAATATAGGACATACGTTCACTTTCAGTGAGCACATTTTGTCCAAAATGACGGAGAATTAAATGCTTGTCTCTCCTGTAATTATTGGACTTAAATCTTCTTAAATAATTAAAATGTAAAATGTCGATGTTGTGGTGGCATGTTTTATTAATATAAAAATTAAAGTATGAATAATCATAGAATTAAAAACGAATACTAAATTTCATGTGCTCGAGTCATGCTTCGTGTTATCATGCAGCTAATTAGAATCCTCATTGATATATCCAAAAGAATCCTTAGTGTCCGTTTGATTGGGCTATATTTTCCATGGAAATTAAATTTCATTTCCACAGTTTTATACGTTTGATTGACTAAATTGTCAATGTAATTGATTTTCCACATTTTCGAGAAAAAACTTTTCTCATGGGTTTGGTGAAAAAAAAACCTTTTTAGGAAACTTTTTTTTTTTAAAATTTTTTGCCATGGAAACAAATTACATCCCCAATTGTAACAAATGTTATCCCTGTAATTGACAATTTTCATAGAAATCAAAGCCAAACGAACATCAAAAGATCCAAAATTTCAATATTTTTCAGGTGAGAAATTATACTAATCAAATACAATTAATTGAGAATTCCTACTAAAACAAGTTCTGAACAATTCAATTCTCTAAAATTCATTTTCTGTCCACCAAATTTCATTCTTCCCATCGAACGGCCGCTAAGTGTAATCTTGATTCGGTTAGAAATGTCCAAAATATAGCTGTTATTGGGTCTCACTCGTCTAATAAAAGTCAACAATAACGACTAATTTTTTAATTTTAATCCGATTTTAATCTCTACCGAACGGGCCATAAGTTAAAATCAATAATTAATATTAATCATAAATTTCGTGGGATCCAAAACTTTTTAACTATGTATTTCATCAATTTGTATCAAAATGTGTGATAAAAAAAAAGAGAAAAAAAAAAATACATTTTGAATAAAATAGAAC
>CAIGRO010233451.1:0-13499 GCA_903798355.1 Fraxinus baroniana | reverse complement strand
ACGAAAATAGGCTATAAACCCGGAGCTCTGATACCACTTGTTAGGACGTTGTGGAACGGGCCACGCAATTTCAACTGAAGTAGAAATAGAAAAATGATGAAGACCGATATTTTACGTGGAAAACTCCCAAACAAATTAGGAGAAAAAACCACGGACAAATTGTAGAAGGATTTCACTATAGCAAAATGATTACAACGACACTTCTAAATACAAGGAGATAACAACAATTCATCTCTCTTATAATAGGAGAAATCAAGTAGGAAAAACTTAGGAGAAACAATAATTTTTCCCTCTAATATTTTTTATATGCACTAATTTTCTCTCCAAATTGTATGCTTCTGTCTCAAAATTGTATGCCCTATTTCTCTCCAATTTAGCCTCTATTTATAATGAATTTCACTACCTTATTTTTGTGCATTTTGTCAATAAAAATGGCTGCAATCTGCTAGAATTCCAGCTGGCAAATGGTTGGACTTTCTGGACATTTCTTGGCTGCAAATTGGTTGGAGGTTGGATGGCAATTAACATTGGTATTTATTGGCCAAGGGAACAAAACCAATTTGTCCACTTTTCTTGCAGCAAATATTGAATTTATCTTAACAAAATCATCGATGTACATCAAGTAGGCGGTTGTAAACGAGTGGTAGTCTACATCAAGGTAGATTGCACTTGCTTCATCTTTTTTTTTTGGTTCCGTGAATGACTTGCGTAGTCTGGTTTAATATGTAATTGTCCATCTAGTAGACACCTAAACACATGAAATACAAATGATCTCTGAAGCTCAAAAGCTTTGCCCATCTCCTTGAACGAAGCCGATATTTCCTAGATTTTAGATTGATGGCCTCCAAAGGTAAGAGGCCCCTTTGCTTCTGTTAAGTTTATATTCATTTTTTCAATTTCTAACTTTTTCCTTTATATTTGCAGATAAATCTGCCAGGAAGGAGTACCCAGTACCTGATATGGCCACTATCTTTAAGGCCACTACCATCACTGGCAAAAAGGCTCTGAAGCCTTCCTCCTCCAAGGTGAAACAAGTGAAGTCTAAGCTGGAAAGCCTTAGCAAAGATCAGGCTAAGAAAGGAGTCGGAGGAGGCTCCTAATAAGGCTCAGGTGGCCTCTGATAGGGGTAAAGGGAAAATGGAGAAGCCTCAGAAAAAAGAGGAAGCTCATCCACTCCAATTGATCGTCAGGGAGCTTCGGGACCATCTTGTGCCATGGTGAGAAAGGGGTTTCTCAACAGCTAAAACTTCTCCAATCTTCAATAAAAGCAGCCAAAGTGGACCAGGCTCGGAAAGCCAATGAAGAAGCCTAAAAGGAGACTCCTTCAGCTTCTAAGGCTCCTAAAAAGAGCCAAATGGAGAGGACCCCAAGGAAGTTTGGGAACCTCCTAGTTGGGAGGGATGACAAGATTGCCCCAGCAGTTCTGAAAATGCTGCCAGCCTAAGTTTGGAGTGCCACGAAAGTTTTTAACAGATTCTAGACGGAGAGGTAGCAAAATTATGTGTCCACCTGTGATGCGGTGGACCTCACTGCCACTTTGCCAAAGTGCAAGGGCCTTTGGAGTGGCCATGGAATGTTAGGTTGTGTTAGTTGACATTCAGCAAAGGAACAGGGCCTCGTATGAGAAGCTGAATGCTGTCGAGGTCAAGTTGAAAAAGGAAAAAGCAGAGGCCACTGAACTGAGGGCCTAAAAAATAGAAGATGAGGCCAAGCTAGCCTCTACCTTGGCTCAGATCGTGGCTCTTAAGAAAGAGGTACATGAATCTCAGTGTGAGGTGGCTGCATTAACCAAGAAGGTCGAAATCTCCAATAATCACCAAAAGCTTACTGCAGAGGCACTTGAAAGTAAACCTCAAACTTGTTGGGTGCAAGGATTCGAATGATTTCATGGAGAAACAGATCAGGTGGTATGGAGAGGAGGTGAGGAAGTATGAAGCAACGTTCTTGAGATGGGTAAAATTGTAGTGAAAAATCACATTACCAACTTTTACTTGACTGGGGAGTATCAACACTTCGCTTTATACTGGATGAGGTATGCTTACAATGAGGTGGTGGGCAGGGTCGAAGAGCTTTACCCTGAACTGGATGTTTCTGAACTTGGGGTAGAATTCATCGAGGAAGAGATACCCCAGACCCATGTAGAAGAAGCTACTGAAGAAGTCCCTGTTGAAGGGGCTCCTGAAGAAGTGGCAACTGATGCACCTGTCACTGAAACACAAGCTCCTCCACCTCCTCAATAGTAGTTTATGCTTAATTGAATATTGTAATGCCTTTGGCCTCCCGATGTACTTGTTTTTCTATTTAATGTATGAAGTTTCTGTACTTCCCATTTTTTACAATTTTGTCATTTTTCTTTGAAGTGAATGGATCTCCATAATGCACTAACTATAATGACCTACTTCGACAAGTTGTAGTCCGAACCTTGTCTGAACTGAGCCTAACTAACTGAACTAAAATCAGATTAAACTTAAACTAGCTTGAACTCACTGAACTGATTTACCTTTAATTATTTAAGCTTTAAGCCTTTACTTTGAATTAACCAATTTGACTGAATTTTGGACTTTAAATAAACTGACATACTTTAATAACTCTGAAGCTTCGAAGGGACTTTAATTTTCTTAGGATAAGGTTTCTCCCTTAACGTTCAGCCTCGTCAAAGGAAGGCATGTCATGTACGCTTTGGAGTGCAAACGAGGTGGTCCCTTTAGATACTTGATCCTTTTCTCCGAGGCATCTACGCTTCCTTACATGGAGGACGGTTCATCCAAGCAAAGGATTCTCCCTTGACGCCCAGTTTCGTCAAAAGGCTTCTCCCTTCGACATTCCATTGATGAGGTTGAACCTTTCCATTCATATCTTTGATCCATGTACCAGGTCGAATCTCTCTTTCAATATGGCAGGGCCCCTCCCAGTTGGTCCCAAGGTGCTTACCCCTAGGTCCTTGGAAGACAAGAATACTTTTCGAAGCACCAAGTTGTTTACTCGGAAGGACCTCTTCTTTACCCTAGCGTTATAGTACAAAGTCATCTTCCTTTGGTAGGTTGCCAGTCTCAATTGGGAGTCATCACTCTTCTCTTCTAGGAAATCAAGCTTACATCTCCTGAGCTCGTCGTTTGATATCTCATTGAAGCTCAACCTTCTAGGGGAAGACAATCCTACCTCTACGGGGCTCAATGCCTCGGCACCATAGGTCATTGAGAAATGAGTCTCACCAATTGGGGTCCTACTTGTAATTCGAATTGCCTACAACACTTGGGGCAACTCATCCACCCAAGCACCTTTGGCTGTATCAAGTTTTCTCTTCAGAGTGTGCTTTATGGTTTTGTTCACAGCCTCAACTTGCCCATTAGCCTGGAGATGATGAGGAGTAGAGAAATGCTTCTTAATTCCCAGCTCTTCACAAATATCTCTCACATTTTTGTTGTCAAATTGCTTTCCATTATTCGAGACGATCGAATGGGGAATGCCAAATCGACATATTATATTTTCCCACAAAAAATTAGAAGTATTAGCTTCAGTGATCTTTGCTAGAGGTTCGGCCTCTACTCACTTTGTGAAGTAATCAATTGTAACAATAGTAAAATTAGTACTTCCCTTACCCTTGGGTAAATGGCCGATGAGGTCCACGTCCCCACTTGCTAAAAGGCCAAAGGCTGGACACTGGAGTTAGCTCCTGGGAGGGTTGTCTTTGGACCTGGGAGAAGCGTTGCCATTTATTACATTTTCGAAGAAATTGGATGGCATCCTTTTTCAATGTGGGCTAATAGTACCCATGCCTTAGCGCTTTGCTTACCAAAGCGAGTCCTCTCGAGTGGTTGCCACTAATACCTTTGTGGACCTCACGGAGTATGTAGTTGGCTTCTTTCCCTCCCACACATCGAATGAGGGGTGAAGAGAATCCACACTTGTATAGAATATCATCAATTAGCACAAAATGTGCGGACCTCCTCCTCAGCTTATAGGCCTCTTCTTTGTTTTTTGGTAAAATCTGACCTTTGAGATAAACTATAAGTGGTTGCATCCAAGTTGGAGTTCCCTCCACCCAATCACTTCTTCCATAGAGGTGGATGGCCTCAAGAGGTACTCAATTGGCACAACCGTAAACAACTCAGAATCCTTGCTACTAGCCAGCTTAGACAAGGCATCAGCGTGGGTATTTTCAATGTGTGGGATCTGAGCTAGTTCAAACTTCTCAAAAGAGGGGAGCATGCTCATTACCAATTTGAGGTAGGCTGCCTGACCTTATCCCTAGCTTCAAAATTACCATTAACTTGGCCTATAATAAGTTGGAAATAGCTGTTAATGAGCAGCCTCTTCACTTGCATTTCCTTGGCCAGCCTCAAGCAGGCAATGAAGGCCTCATATTCAGCCGCATTGTTGCTAGCCTTAAATCTAAATCGTATAGTGCTATTCGACTTGTAGAAGGCTCAGTAGGCTCCATCGTTATGTCCACTTTAGGTATATTGGCGAATTATGCCACAAAATCTGTCAGGCCTGGCCCTTGATGGTGGTTCAACACATGGATGGTGTCGGCCTGGAAATAGGGCCTTAATTTGTGGGACGCGATTATTAATGCCAACGTCAATTTCTCTATATTTGAGTAACGTGTTTCAGGTGCTAGTAATGCTTTGCTAATATAGTAAACCAGCAGCTGGGTCGAGCCCTCTTCTCTTACAAGTACAACACTTATGGCCTCATTGGAGACGACCAAATAGAGTTGTAGAACTTCCTTAAGCTTGGGCATCGAAAAGGAGGGACCTGCCCTAGGTGCTTTTTCAGCCCGTGGAAGGCCTCTTCACACTCCTCAGTCCGTTGGAGCTTCTTGCCTCCCTTCAACACCTTAAAGAATGGGAGGCACTTGTCCGTTGCCTTTGATATGAAGCGGCTCAAAGCGGCCACTCGATCGGTTAAGCTTTGCACTTCGTTCAATTTCTGTGGAGACCTCATGTCAATAAGTGCCCGTATTTTTTTGAGGTTTGCTTCTATATCTCTCTGGTTAACCATGTACCCAGGAACGCTCGATGTAACTCCAAATGCACACTTAAGGGGGTTTAACTTCAAACGGTACTTTCGTAAGACTTGAAAAGCTCTGTTGAGGTGAGTTATGTTGTCACCAACCTTCAAGCTTTTGACAAGCATGTCGTCCACGTAGACCACCATCATACTGCCAAGTTGGTCAGTGAACATCTTGTTCACGAGCCTTTGGTAAGTAGCTCCGACATTTTTTAGCCCGGAGGGCATCATCTTGTAGTAATAAAGTCCCTTATTCGTGATGAAAGAGGTGTATCATCATCACCTGGATACATGGGAATTTGGTTATAGCCAGAGTAAGCATCCATGAAGGTTAGAAACTCGTGCCCCGCGGTGAAGTCCACCAATCGATCAATCCTTGGGAGTGGAAAATCGTCTTTGGGACACGTCTTATTAAGGTCAGAAAAGTCAATGCATACCCTCACTTCCCATTGTGCTTCTTAACTAGGACTGAGTTAGAGACCCACTTCAGGTAGAGGGCCTCCCTGATGAAGACATTCTTGATTAACTTCTATACTTCTTCCTTCAGGGCCTCATACCTTGCCGAGTTTAAAGCCTTTCTCTTCTGTCTATGTGGGGCAACTTTATGATCAATTTTCAAGTGGTGACAACTGACCCCGGGGTCGATGCCCACCATATCCTCATGCTTCCAAGCAAAGACGTCACAGTTTTCACATAAAAATTATTTGAGCTTCTTCTTAAATTATGGAGCCAGGCCTCGACCTACTTACAACAGCTTGGTAGGATCCATTGGGTCAACAGGGAAACTTTCTTGTTTCTCCATCAGGGCTGTTTGGGACTCATCTTTAATGACGCGTGGATCGAGCTCATCGAATACTGGTATCTCCGGGTTTATGACAGCAATTACCATGTTCATGTCCCTAGGCTTGACTTTCCTCACAAAGTTCAGGTAGCATTCTTGTGCTTCTCTTTGATCACCATTCACTGTTACTACCCCCTGATCAGTTAGGAATTTCATGCATAAGTGGTGGATGGAAGTGACGGCCAAGATCTTTCAACTCTGGCCTCCCCAACACCCCGTGGTAGGCGGACCTATTGTCAACAATCAAGAATTTCAAAAAGTTCAATGTCGATAAGGTGACTCTCCCATATCCACGACGAGTGTCATTTTGCCTTTTGGGATTATGCTATCTCCTGTAAAGCCGTACAAAGGGGTGTTGGTGGGAGTTAACTCGTGGTCCAGAATCGTTTTGTCGAATGTGGCTCCAAAAAGAATATTAACGGAGCAGTTGTTGTCCACCAACATTTGTTTAACCCGTTTCGGGCTACCGTGGCCCTTACCACAAGGGCGTCACAATAGGGATAGTGGACACCTTCTGAATCCTTATGTGTGAACATAATAGGAGGTGACTGATTCCTTTGAGAGCCTTTGTTCACTATGTAGCTGGTTAGTGGAGGACCTTTTGCATCCCTAGCATAATTCCTTTGAGAGTTTCTTGTTTCTCCTCCAACATAAGGGCCTCTAAAAACGGTATCAATTTCATGGTTAGGGACATTTTCCACTCGGCTTCGACAACCTCTTCGCTGTTGCGGTCCATCATGATTTATGTCCTCTTCATGCTCCCTCCTCCGTCGGAGGGATATTTCCCAATGGCGGAGAGCGGCCTCATCTTGCCTAGGCTGCTGATCATGCCTCAACGGGGGCCTGTTCCTTGGTCTAGAGTTGTCCCAAATGTCATTTCTGGAGTTCAAACCTCTAGGATGTTGGGAAATATCTCTACAGTCAGCAGTGTTGTGGCTGTAAGAATGATGGTAAGTACAGTATTCTTAAAGGGTTGGTCTGCTTCAAGGTACTGAACCTCTCTTTCGACCTCGTCCTCTACGGGGGCTTCCTGCGTAGATTTATTCCTTTGAGGATTTGTTGTGGGTACATCCTCATAGGCCAATGTTATCACAGCGTTCAAGGTGGCTATGGCAAGTGCTTGGCCAGAGCTGGGGACAATTTCATTTTCGTACTGATTCCCCTGGTAGTCCATCATGTGGGAGGTAGGTCCTCTCCCACGCTGCCTCTGTTGGGGCTTGAGGCCTCTACTAGCCCTGTTCCTATGATCGATCAACTCTTCGTTGATAATTTCTCTTCTTATCATTTCCAATAAGGCGTTGTAGGTCGTGGGATCTTGATTTTGCAGGTCTCTCCAAAATAAGGTATTCATATTCAGGACTCCTCTTAGTGCCGATAAAGCTTCACAGTCAGTGACTTGAATACAATATGTCATTTCGTCTCTGAAGCGGGACAAAAAGCTTTTTAAAGTCTCATTGGGCTGTTGCCTCATGTCCTGAAGGCGCTGGATAGGGGCCTCTCCTTCCTTGCTTACCGCGAATCTCTTTAGGAAGGTGGTTTTAAACTCTGGCCAACTCCTGATGCTTCCAGGTACCTACTATACCAAATTTTAGCTGCTCCACTAAGAGTCAAGTGGAAAGCTCTGAATTTCACAGCTGGGGTGACGCTTCTCAAGCTCATGTGCGTCTTGTAGTTATTCAAATGCTTAGTTGGGCCGCCTCTCCCATCATACTTTGGTATCTGGCCGTTACATAGTGGCTCGGCACCTAAGCATTCCTCAATTCTTATGAGAATGGCAGGTTGTCATCGTCACCATCCAAGTCACAAGATCTCTGGTGGCCATTTGAATCATGATTTACGTTAGCCTCAAACCTTGGCGGTGGTGCGGACGGTCTTGTCTGGTTTCTCGCCTCCGCATTCCTCATTCGATGCTCATGCTGAGGTGGCACAACTCGAGGACATATTCTTGCATTTTCTTTGGTTGCCAAGTCTCAGGAGGTGAGGGCTAGGGTCTAAATCTAGGTGCTGGCATTTTATGTTGCTACCTATACCTTAGTTCTGCTGGGCTTAGCCGATCAAACGTGCTAGTGGACCTCTATGGCCTAAGTTCTGGCTCATATTCTGGAGGAAAGTTATCTTCCATGTTGAATGGGGCCTCGGTGGGTCGGCCATATGCGTAGTTTGAAGAGACATCAACTCTAACTTCCCTCTTAATGGAGCTAGCTCCTCTAGCATGCCGGGAGGACGAGTTCTTTGGCTTTGCACCTCTTCTTCCTGTTGGTATTGCTCCAGAGGGGCAAATGGAGGGATTGGATGCCCTTCATGGCCTTGTATTTGCATTAATAATTCTTGCAGGCTAAATTTTGGTTGGTAATGCTCCTCATGTTGGCTACCATAGTCACCATTTCTCTTGTAAGCTGGGTCGATTTCCTTCTCCCACCTTGTCTATGATGGTGGTAGGGCCGATGCCGACTTGCTGGAGCGATTGTGAAGGGAACTTCATCATCACTTTCCTTTACGCACCTGGGAGGGGTGTCTCCATCTGAACTCATCTCCTTTTAAGCTTAAAAACCTTAGAATTTATCAAATCTCAGGGACTTTCTCTTGTTTCCTTTTTAAGAACAAATCCTTTTTCAAGGGAGATGCTTGAACTATTTTCTCAGATAACCTTTCCCACAGGGTTGCTCGTGGTTATGGTGTGGTTTCCCACAGACAGCATCAATCTGTTGACCTTAAAAAATGAACTCAACAGATGTCGGGGCACACTCGAGCATACACAAGCTAAATCCAACACGACGATCAGGGTCGCTCCAAAGTTTGAACGTGGGAAGAGTTCAATGACACAAGACGTTTCCGTTCGAGTTCCGACAAGATTTATGGAACAATATTGTATAATGATCAATCGATGAAAATAAGATTTGTAGTTATAATATCGCAGCACAAGAGAGAAAAATATATTACTTTTAGTATTTAAAGTTTCATTAACCTTCAATTGTTACATGGTGAGAGTATTTATAGTGTTACAAGACCCTTGGATCAAATTACGCGTGGCCTCATCTTCTTGGCTAAAGCATCAAATCCTAGCCATCAAGTTGATCGTCCTAATTTTTCAAAGTATTTAATGTTCTTACATTGACAAGACATGATACACATACTTTTTACAAAGGTCACATCAATCATTCGAATAAGATCTTCATCATGAATTCAATCTTTGCACGTGGATCGTCACTACCTGAGGAGCCTCGGAGCTACTTAGGCCTCAGATCCAGGAAGGTGTCTCGAATAACATCAGAGCCTCAAAATAAGGGCTATGGAAGCTACAAGGCCTCGGATGTAAATGGGCCTCGTCTACAAGGGCTCGGATGTAAATAGGCCTCAAATAATACATGGGCCTCATCTATATATAGAAAGAGCCCCACAGCCTAGTTAAGATGGTCACGTGACAATATCTAGTAGTCATAACAAGGATAAGGAAAGATTTGGTAATTTCATTATTCTTTGGCTTTATTTTTTTTTTCCCCCTTGATATGGGATATATCTATATTCCAAATCAAATCATCAACAAATTGTTCCTTGTTTCATATCTACATATCTGCATACTATTTTACCTTTATATTGCAATCATGTAAAACATTTAAACTCCAGTGACCTTCCTTTTTCATGCTATATCAATACATAATGATTAGATTTTTTTTTTTTCAATGGGAAGGCGAAAATAAAAACGCACTATATTGCACATTGGCATAATAATCTATTTGGGTTTATTGAATATTTTTAAAATATGATTTTGACATTGCAACATGACACGATGACGTATATATTGTGTTTTTGTAATGTAGGATAAATTTGAATTCCATAAGTGGTCAAGGGCACACATGCAAGTAGATAGGCTCTAATCACGATGACGTTGAATATTGTTGAGTCTATAAATGCAGTGACGAAATTGGTGAAGCATTGTCCCATTAACTACTTGTTTGAGTTATTGAAGCACGTAATGTAGACATAGTTTTCCAAGAATAGATGTATCGCACAAAGGATGTGAAACCAAAAACCTTTCCTAGGTTTAACGCCAAGCACTTGTTGAAACTTAAGGTAAATTATGAATTATTAAAGATGCTTGTAAGTTGAGATTTTCTACAAAAATAACATTTCAGATAGTATATTCTTCATGTTTCAACAACTAAATCATTGTATCTCTTGGTCTATTAAATACATGCATATTATATAGAATAACTTCATATTATGAGACCATTTCGTTTATGAGCATGTATATAAATTTTTTAAGATGTGGCAAGTAACTGCACATTGTATGTGCAAAATTATATTATAGATTGGAATAAGAACCAACATGGTTACCAACATCAGTCTCGTGTGTCTTAGGTATCCACATCAAATGAGTTTTTATAACAAGTTTCGGACGAGAACACACAACATGTAATGACACGCACGTGCAACCATTTCCAATGGGATGGAGTTTCGTGTTAATATTTTAGCTGTAATAGGCCAAAGAGGTGAGTAACCATACAGTTCATGTTCAAGATATCACACAAATGATGTTATTTGAGTTCTTATGCTAGGTACATTGTCCCACGAAAGTAGATAATTACATATGTCATGCCAAAGAAGACATATAAGATCAAGGGTAGAGATGTCATAGTCGAAGAAATGTGGAAGGTGCGCCTGTACATAACACAATTGAAGAATGTGCAACCAACCTCAACCTTTGAATATCATACTAAAGCATAAAAGAGGTTGAAAGTCTAGTGGAATCATACCTCAATTACGATTGGATTAACTTTATACCATTTATTTATAATTAACATGATGTAGATTGTCATAGAGGAATATGATATATGATATGTCATTTTTCAATTTAGATTTGACGACACACATGCAAGTACCTTGTTTGCAAGGTGAGAAATGGATGATTATTTTTTTAGTTGGAAGTTGAGGGATGAATAAATTCAAAGTGGAAGCAGATTTTTTTTTTTTTTTTTTTTTTTTTTTTTTTATTTGTAAAAACGTCTACACGTTGAAATTATCCAACAGAATAATGTTATACTCCGTTATAGGATATGAAAAATGAGTGTCTTCATATCTATCTATGAATTATATTTCATTATAGATATTCGTTGGATAAGTTCCATACACAAATTTCAATTACATGGACCACACCAAATAGTTGGTTTTTATGTAATAGAATATTGCATAATCAATATTCCAGAATCGTGTTTATATATTGTGTCTATTGATCTCTATATTTGTAGAAAATGTTGTGAGATGCTTTTTCTAATTAATTTGACGGTATTCATTTCACTCTTGCAATACATGATTTGAATTACATGCATTACACATTTTCCCATCTAACATGTTCATGTGAGATGTATTCCGATTCACTTTTTATGACTGGTTGAGGTATAGAGATGGTGTCATATGAAATTACTGTCGATATTCGCATGGTAATAATAAAGTCACATTGGAAACTACAACAATATACTGATTACATAACGGATAAAAGAGTTGTTAATTTATCACGTGCTTGATGTAAAACAATTATGATAACATTACAACATCATTAGCTAAACTTGTTTAGCTACATGAGTAATATGATTATAAAAACAATATAAGATAAAATAATGGGGATTAAATACGATTACTTTCAAACATACCATATAGGATATATAAGAAAGCATGTTAAACGATTCATTAACATTAATTTAAAAAGGCATTTATCATAGCATAGTGACAAAAAGGTATCAATTCGTGATCCAAACAAAAAAGTAACCTACTGCATAATGAGGAATCCTGACACTACTATTTCAATGACAAATCAACATTTTCTAACTTAAAGTTGAAGCTTGTCATGCATCAACCACACCCTTAAGCTTCCTTTGCCTCCTCACACTCCTTAGAACAAGATCAATGCCCATCACATATCCTTCAATATGATTCTCACACCATACTTGAATAGTTGAGCTGCCAAATGCGACTTTGAGGTGTTTACATCAAAGTTCTATGTCATCACATCAATCTTCTCGTATACAAAATATTCAGCAAACTTGATCACATAAAGACCACAACAGTGGTTGCATCATCATGAAAAAAATAAGTTAGGTGATGCAACACTTAATGTGGTGAACAAGCTGAGAGTATGATTGTTAAGGTTTGTGTACACAACTTTAAAAATTTGATATATCTCCATATAGCCTTACGTTGAAATGAACATTTTAATAAACTAGTAATTGATTATGTACTTATCCATACTCATCATGTGGTATATATGTTAATCGGCTTGAATGTTAGATGTACAAAGCCCAATCACTGATGTTGAAATGAGAAAGTATCCAACGTGCTTTCTTGTCCATGATTATTGGAATGAGGACATGATCAATGTTAGACCGTCGTATGTTTCAGTGTATGTAATCCCCATTCACATATTCCACCAATGATTTGAATTTTGATATTGTTTATATATCATCCAGGCACAATTATGCATATTGAACCATCAAATTGAAGAAGAAATCAAACGTCGTACATCTGTATAATCTCAATTTGCAAAATTTTAACATCTTTAACAAATAGTTGAAACACACATTCAAGTACTACGACGAAGTTATATGTCCATAAAAGTTATATAATAATCGAATCATATTAAAATTATTAATTGAGCATAAGCATATCACATGCTTACCAAGTCTCTAAGGAATACATTCCATTAGTATAGCTCTTGCTACCATGTCTTCATGTCGATAACATAAAATCCCAATTGAAATGGTGAGTTGACACATCCTTTAATCGTGGAAACTTGAATTTGCTGAACGAAATATAGTTTTGATGAATCCACATTGCATTATCACATATCATCAAACTTGGACTTACATGTGTCTGAGCTTATAATAGTCCCCGAATCATTTATCGAAAATGGCAACATCATTGATGTCCGGAGTTTCCAATCCCTTCCTTAGACGCATACATGTTGTAATCGGTGTTGTAGATTGTCACTGTGGTATACACAAATTCACATCAAATCAATTTTGGGAAAAAAATTGAATATTTAGAGAGAGTTAATTACTTCAATAAATGAGAATGTCTGGTGGTTGACGTGCTGAGTACTTGTGGTATAATCTGAATTAGTAGAAATGTCATCAGTGTTCCTGAAAAGCGATTCAATATATAACAAATAATAAGTAATAAAATTAACTTAATGGTTGTGATGTGAAGTGTAAATAGTAACATTACTGTGGCAAATGGTCATTTGGTAACTCGGGAAGCGCTATGTACTTACCAAAAAATAGGAGTGATTGTTTGATTTGAAACATTCTTAGCACTCTCATAAGAATTTGGGAATGTTTCTATACTAATATGCACAGTTCGTTGGAACAAAAAAAGGTTATTTAGTGGGTCGTATGCTTCTATTAACATGTAAATATATTGTCAAAGACACATTTATAAACAAATGATGATGGTGGGAACGACTAGGAATATGGGATTTGGGTCACGTAAAATGTTAATCTGAGTTTTGATTGTGATACGAATACAAAATCACAATAATAAGTAGACATCAAACTCAATAAGTTTAAAACTATTTACAGCATGCTAAATATAACAAGATATTATATTTGTTTGCAACAAGTAATCTGAAGAGAAGTTGTTCATGGAAAATTCA
>CAIGRO010233406.1:3189-16574 GCA_903798355.1 Fraxinus baroniana | reverse complement strand
GACAATACCTACATATGATAACATCATTAGTGTACTCTTCGATAATATAGATTAACGTCTAACTGTTGATGACCTTGTTGTGTCATGTCGAAAGAGAGACACTCTCGGTGCATGACATTCAGGGATGATATGCTATCATCCTATGAAAGAGAATTAATCACGATTATATTTGTTATGTGTTGTTAGGTTTTATTTACATCAATACGTAACAACAAAGTTAATGCTAATATTGTGTTTCAATACATAACTTTTATATTTGTTTTGCGTTCATTAGTGTCATTGGACATTTCACAAATGTAACATTCAAAATCAGAACAAAATTTAGTTGCTTTTGTGTTTGTTCTTTTGTGTTTGTGGGGTTTCAAATGACTTTTAGCTAGACACGATTAACGAGTGACAAATACATTCTTTAATAGTCGAATATTACGATGATATGTCCTACTTTTGTCTTCCCTTCTTTAAGAAGTTCAACGTCCCACAGAATAACTACACTTTTTTCACTCATCTCTTTTTGATAAAGTAATGAAGTCAACATACGAGTTGGTTAAAATCAACTATCTAATATTTCACATTTTTATTTGTCAAGTCTGTAAAGAGCGCAATTTGAATGGTTAAATCACTTCCAATTCGAGATTTTGCGATCCAGCGATTCACATTAATCCATGCCAAAAGTTGAAAATTACATTAAGATCTATAAATAGGGATGAGGATGACTCAATTTGATCCTCACCATTCTAAATGAGTTCTAAAAAATTGAATTTTTTAGACTTCTTTCTCTCCAAATATGTAGTCTTTATTATTTTTTAAGATATTTCGAACTTCTAAACATTCAAGTCGTCGTTATTTTGATAGAGAAGAGTACAATCAAGAATCGATTTGACAGCCAAGATTAGTATTATGCTGCACTAAACTTAAAAACGAGGTATTGTATTTTGAAAGAGAAATATATTTAATCATCTTGTTAAGACATATATACGGAGGAATCCATCTTACAAATATTTGATATGATGTAGCTCACTTCATTTTTTATTTTTTTGTATAATTTTTTATTCCGCTGCTCATTTTCTCTATAATGTTGTCACACAATTTGATTGGGTACTTGTGGTTTCGAACAAAATCTATAGTGAAATTGGCCTATTTTACCTAACAAAAAATGTTGAATCTGGTTACTCCAACTCTCCCAGGTCGATAGAGCCAAAATGGCTATCTCATTACAAAAATACTTGGCTAAATTTAGAAGTTCGTTGAAGATAATTTTTGTCCCAAACATACAATAATTGGCTACTTTTTTTCCTACTTTTTACGAGTAAAATAAAATACTTTAATACATATTTGGAAGTTTTTATAATTGGTTTATTAAATTATAAAAAGATACAGATGAGTGGTGAATAAGTATGTAATTCTTGTGGATAACTCGGAATATGTGAATAAAAACACGAGCCATACATACGTCAATATTATCAAAATCAAACTAGATCGATCGATTTCATAAAAAAATCAAAGAACTTGTACGATTCATTGTAAACTTTGAAACCATTGAAAGAATCAAGATCGGTCAGTTCACCTAAAATGTTAATTCTACTATCACTTCGACCACAACTGATCTTTCTCGCGTAGATACTTGAATTTGTAAATTTACTAATTTTAACAATTACCAACTAAAGCAAATATAAGTGATTATTTTAAACTTGCAAAAATGCATTAGTTTTTCCTTCTCCGTGGTTGGAAGTGGAGTTATGATAATGGCAATTCCTTTTGTGGGTGGGGGTGGGGGGTGGGGTGAAATGCTTTCGAAACAACAAAAATTTCATGGACAGACAAGAAGTATATTCTTGAAGAGAGAATGTCTTCTCTCAAGCTTCACTCAAAAATAAAATCTCTCTAAAATTCTCAGCCGTCCAAAGCGCAGCTTTTCTTCTCCTTTTTCTCCATCATCATCACCAGATTCTCACCCAACTCACTTTCTTCATTTTCTTTCCCCAAGCCAAGAATCTCTTTCCTCTTTCAGATTCCTTCTTTTACATTTCTTTCTCTCTAGACTTTCCTTTATCTATGATGCCTTTGTTCTCTCCTGTTCCCTTTCTTTTTCTCTCATTTGCGCCTCCTCTCTTAGTCCCTTTCACCATTTTCAAACCTCCCTTTTGGCTTCCTCAAAAATCAGGAATACCTTCTTTTATATATATTTCCACCCCCTCCAACCCATGTCTTCTTCAAACGCCAACCATCTCGCTCAACCGTGCATTTACGGTATGCCTTTCAACTTGTTTCACTCATAGGTCGTACTTTTTTTTTTTTTTGCATTTTGATTGATGCCCATATGGTTTTTGTAAGCATCCGTTTTCTCTTTTTATATAAAGATCGTATCGTTTTGCGATTAGCAATGCCCATGTTATTAAGTGTTTTGTTTGTGCTATTTTCATGTTAACATATTGAGTCCTTCAAAATTTATCTATATGTGTAAAGATTATCCTTTTGCAGTTTTTATTTTAAATCTTTAATTACAAGTATAGATATTGAATTTGCTCATGTGGTTGAATTGATATGATATGATTGTGGGGTTTAAGCAGCGCATGTTGTTTCTTCATATGCAGAAAGGAAGTCAGGGATTATGAAATGGCTAAGTAAACTTTTCAAAATTGGGACTAATAATAGAGGAGTCACAACAGATGGCCAGCAGCCTCAGTTTCTGGGGGAGGAAAATATGTCTTTGCGTGCGCCCATTAGATCTTCGGTATTAATATCTCACTTTATTTTTTTTTTTCGATTTTAAAGCATATTTTGTATGGTTGTTTTTTTTTCCCTTCTATGTGAATTCGTATTGTCATCTAACTTGTACATATTGAAAGTCTTAACAATCTGCGGTCTTAACGTAAGTTGCAATCATAGATTTTTTTTAGGAATCTTTCCCTCAATTTAGAAGAATTTAATCTTCACCACTTTTTAAGCTCCATTGCAATTGATGCTTTTGGACATTTATTGTGTACTTTGTTATGGTTTATTTCTTATTGTGCTCTATACTTCTATTGATTCTGAAACGTACAATGTACATGAGAATAAGATTCTATATAAAGTTGGAGAGGAATATATAATGCTGAAACAATGTTTCTCTGATTCGTAGAATAATAATAGGCACATTACTTGATATTATGTTCTTTGCCTTCTGTTATCAAATATATGTGCTGTTTACTCCTCTCCGACCGTCTATTCCAGATTGAGGAGATATGAAGATAAAGCCTGTTAAATTTTTAAAGATATAATAGCACTTAAAAAGAACTTGGATGCATATTTCATTTTGAAATGAGTAGCGCAATATCAATAGGAAATATGTTGCAAGAATTAAGGACAACATACCAAGTTTCCGCAAAATGTGAAATAATGAGAGCATATAAGTTTCCAGAATATCTGAATCAATCTTTCGTAATAGCAAGCTTCAGTTTACGAAAATGATGTCAATGCCTAATAATTCCAGAGAGATGTAGAAGGAGCTCTTCATATGCCTGGGATACTTCTATTATGTAGTACATAAACACAGAGCCATGACATGTTCACGAAGTCACTATTTTTTTTTCTTAAATTCTCCAACTCATGGTTATAGAGATGGAAATAGAGCTTAGAGGTTGATGCCTGAAACTTTGTAATATTATTCAAAATATAACTGGTGCTGGTTTTTTACCTTCATGCTAGCTTGGTCATAGAAAATAAGTTTATTGTTTACTTATAACATTTCACGCATTCTTTTAATATGAAATACATTTCAAACCTCTTCAGGATGACCGTCCAAGGGCCAAAAGGGAAAAAGATGAATTAGATCGGGCAATTGCCCTCTCTCTGGATGAAGATTTGAAGAGATCAAACGGTACTTTTCCCCCCTTTTCCAGTGTGGATTTTCTGGTTATGGGCTTCACCATATTTCTATTGTTCGAGACCCTTTTCTCCTGCTGCAAAACATATCCATGACCTCAACTGTACCCAGTTACTGCAGAGGGTTGACGACTCCGTTTTACAGGATACAGAAGGAGAACAGACAATGATGAAGATCTAGCAAGGTCACTTCGTGATCGCCTCAATATATCATCACGCCCTCCATATGCTCCTCGAGATCCTCCATATACCCCTCGAGATTATTATCACAGGGGACATAGGTACTATATAACCAGTTTATGGAAAACCTAAGTCAATTAGGACTAACCAAGTTCACAAGTTGAGTCACATATCTTTGCTGGTCAATGCAGACAGCGCACTACTGCCTATAATTATGTTTAATTATTTGTATAACATAAACAATTGAATGCTCGGACATGTCTCTGAAGCGTGAAAATTACTCAGTGATGCAAACTTGCACCATTTAATCCAATTTGATGTTCTGCTAGGAAAATTTGATCTGTTCAGCTTCCAAAAACCGTTCATATGGATGATTTTGAAAAATGAACTCATGCAATTAATGGCGAGCTTTAGCTTGGCTGGATATGACTAATCTTGTGTGCATATGCTTCATATTTTCAGAGTATGTGGTGGTTGCAACAAAGAAATTGGTTATGGAAATTATTTGGGATGCATGGGGACTTTTTTCCATCCGGAATGCTTCCGTTGTCATGCATGTGGATACCCCATCACTGAGAATGAGGTAGGTCCCTTGAGTTTGTGTCACTTGTACAATAGTTGAAATTATTCACCCCCAGCAGGATGAAAGATCATTCTCTTAATTCTTTTTTTGGTCATGTTCATGTTAGAAAAATAATGCCACAGGATTTTTTTCCCTCACGTCTCATTGATTTTCTTTGTTGATTCAAGTTCTCTTTGTCAGGAAAGGATGCATACCATAAGTCCTGCTTTAAAGAACTGACTCATCCCAAGTGTGAAGTCTGTCACCAATTTGTAAGGATGTAATTTGGCTGCAAACAAGACGTTTGATATTTTATAATCAATGATCCACTATGGACACTAATGATCTACTGTTGTATTTATAGATTCCAACAAATAGAGCTGGCTTGATTGAGTACAGATGCCACCCATATTGGTCTCAGAAATATTGTCCTTCACACGAACATGACAACACGGCTCGATGCTGTAGCTGTGAACGTTTGGAGGTATAAATTTTCTGAAGTTGGTTCTTGTTACAAATTTCACTGAAACTGATTTTCCACCACTTAAATCGACCCTTTTTTTTTTAAGTCAAGGAAGACTAGATATGTAGCACTCGGAGATGGACGAAGTATATGCTTAGAGTGCTTGGAATCAGCTATCATGGATACCGGTGACTGCCAACCACTTTACCATGGCATCAGAGATTACTATGAAGGAATGAACATGAGAATTGATCAGGAAATTCCGATGCTTCTGGTTGAAAGACAAGCACTTAATGAGGCCATTGAAGGGGAAAAACATGTAATGATAGTTTCCATCTCCATTCTTATGTTCTTATATGTAGAAATTCGTTTAATTTAGAAAATTTTGCAGGGTTTCCATCACATGCCCGAAACAAGGGGCTTATGCCTCTCCGAAGAGCAGACTGTTACGAGTGTAAGATCTTCTGCATCCCTCCATCTGATTTTCCTTCATTTCCAATTTTAAGATATCACAAGTGCTACCTACTAAAAAAATAAAAGTTTTTCTGTTCACCAATACTGTTTTTTCATGACCAATATCCAGATACTGAAGAGACCAAGAATCGGAGGTCATGGACTGGTAGGAATGAGAACTAAACCACAAAAGTTGACTCGCAGATGCGACGTTACAGCCATTCTGGTTTTGTATGGCTTGCCGAGGTAACTTCTGATATTCATTTTCATCTGTCATCCATTATATGACCTTTCAGGCTGGTTGTCTGCACTTTCTGCCAGGAACATCGAAAATGTGCTGCTTCATAATTTCTGTAGTTTCATGTTGTAGTCATATGAAATGACAGTATTTTGTGGATAGTTCATTGGGCATGAATGTGTCTAGGAGAGTATAAATTGATTGATTGCCAAGGCAGGGAGCCACTGTTTTCAAGATGATGATACGGATTAGATCAATTCTTGCTGCAGGTTACTGACTGGGGCTATCCTTGCGCACGAGCTAATGCACGGGTGGTTACGTCTGAATGGTAATACATATTAATCTCTTTTCTCAAGGGGAAGATTTATAAGGATAAACAACAGACGCAGATGACTTGTTTCTTATGCATCTTTATTAATAGTCTAACTGTATTACTTCCTTGCGATACAGGCTACCGTAATCTCAATCCCGATGTAGAAGAAGGTATCTGCCAAGTGCTCTCATACATGTGGCTTGAGTCAGAAGTAATGCCGGGATCCAGAAATATTCCATCCACTTCCATGGCTTCATCGTCATCAACGTGGTCATATGGATCGACAAGTATGCCATCCACATCGAGTGCTGCATCTTCATCATCGTCTAAGAAAGGTTACAAGTCTATCACAGAAAATAATCTAGGCGAATTTTTTATGCATCAGATTGCAAATGATGCTTCTCCAGCTTATGGACAAGGATTTAGATTAGCAATGGCAGCAGTAAACAAGTATGGTTTACGTAGTACTTTGAAACATATTCACTGGACAGGAACTTTTCCATTGTAACTCTGTGTCGTGTTAACTTGTAACACTAGTCAGCCTTCTGCCTGTTGGAGAACACGAAAAGACTTGCTCATGAGGATTGAGTTGAAAATGCAAAGGTCGGATTAGCTCCTGCTGATTCTGTGGAGTCCTAACGAGGGTACAAGTGCAACAGTGACTGTTCAAATAAGAAACATATTTATCAATGAAATTACAAGACATTCCTATCTCTGACTTTTGACCTTATTACTTCTAATCGTACAAGCAAACCTAAGTTCTGAGCATATACCACAAACCATGGCCAACGAGTTTGTCTGATCAGCTCAACAACCATCCCCAGAACACGGGGAGACATTTTCAATAAACTAGATTGACAAAATGGTGACATGATCAATTACTACCGGGAAAACTCCCCATGTAAGCAATCTCCAAAATCCTATTAAAAAGAGGTAGTGTCAAATCTCACACACTAAACATAGAGTATGTTTGGTAGTGATTAAAATCGAATTAAAATTGAAAAACTAGTCGTTATTGTTGACTTTTATTAAAATAGTGAGACACAATAACGATTATATTTTCAGTTTTAATTAGATTAAAATTGGTACCAAACAAGCTTATAAAATATATGTACTCTGCCAAATTGTTTATTCAGCCCCTATTTGAGCCAAATTATTCCAAAAATGAGAATGAATAAGTCAACGACCGTTATACATTAAAAGGACTCCACTTTGGCAGCAATCTTTGACTTTGTTGACAACAATCAGGTAAAAAAGTTGTGAAAAGACATTAGGTCCCTAACTTGTTTTACACATTATTTCGTAACAAGGACAATATTGACATTTCATTTTCCAAAAGACGGCTGCCTTTTTTTTTTTTTTCAAATCTTGCGGCTACAGCACTGCTTATTCTACTGTTGCAATGGTTTCATTCTGCATTAAAACGAGAAATTAATATGCACCAAACAGAGTGTCACTTAAATATTAAACATAATCATCAAAGTACATTGCTAGATCGTCTGATAGTCAAAAGTTAGGCACCACTATGCTGACCCCGAAACAAAGACATCTAGATTGCCATCCCTAGATCCTTGGCATCTAGGGTCATGCACAAATAGATCCTTCAGAAATATAGTTTGTATGTCAATAACATATCTGGGACATTTGTAAGGGACATTTCCCCATATATAGATTCATGGTAATCAAATCAATCACAACAAATGCACTACGGTGGTCATACATATCAACACTTCTTATCTATTCACGCACTCCACCATTTAATAACGGATCCAATCTTTAGATAGCCAGATGCCAACTAGTCAACTTTCAGGAATATTAGAGAGAAGTTGCTTCAATTTTTCATATGTCATGAAGACAATACCCACACCTGGTACAACCTTGTAATATTCAGGCAGAATCCCACGATACAAACCTTTTAGGCCTTCAGTCCTGATTATATGCCTGAATGTACCAAATAGACCTGTCTTATAAACAAGAGCCCTACCACCAGCTCCTTCCAACTGCATTCGTCGCCTCACGAGATCCAGGGGAAATGTAACTGCAAAAGAATATGACATGAATTCATATAAAATCAACTCCACATTCTGGTTGAAGCATTATGTTTCTGTCCAATGATTTACACAACACAAAACATAAATGGCATAAAACAAATCTCAAAAGGATATCTTGGTTAGTAACACATTAATTTAGAATAAGATAGGTTTTTATAATTTAAACCTCAAAAATTGCAACATCGAACTGCCTGTAACCTGTTTCCAGTAATAGGTAGAACTAAATGCAATAACAAGCCATATTGCCTGTTTGCCCCAGCAAAAATAAAACGAGAGAGATGACAGAAGAAAATTAGGAGGCCTAACAATGCTGTTCACAAGGCTGCCAGAATCTTAGATCTTGACTTGTATGATAATTATGACTGGAATTTTGTAAAGAAAAGGGGTTTCAGAAAGTTCATTTGCTTTAATTGTAACGAACAGGTATTAGTAGTATAGTCGTTTATGAGCATCATCGAGGATATTTTCATCATTTTACAATATTAGAACAACGCTGATGTTTTGTACTCCTAAAATAGCTCATTTTTGTTTTGGAACATCACCTTATTGCCCTTCAAAATATAGCACTTTTCTCTTCATTGACATTTACTTCTCTTCTTCTCATTCTTAATGGGGTTTGGGGACGGGAGTGGGGCGAAGATTGTAGGACTGACTCATTCAAGTCCAATTAGGTAAAAGAACTACAAAGAAATGAACCAATAAGATCTTACACATTCAACTATAATCAGGGGACAAATGGATATATGAAGCCTAACCGAGAAGCATACCTCAAAGAGGACACCTCTCACAATTTGGTAACTGCAGAACTTGACTCACCAAGAATTAGCCAGCTATAACAGAGCCAACTGCATATTTGGAGAGCCAAGTTATCCACAAATGCCAAGTTATACCAACCAGTATCCTCATAAAGTTTGTTTGTGAATAAGAGAAAAGCAAAAGATATTTTTTTACTTCCTTACAAAAAGTCCAGTATTCCATAATTAACATGTTGGGACCTCTGGCCATAATGGTCAGTCTTGTTAGATACTTTTAAGAAGCCTGCACTTCAACCTGCTTCTCTGCATCAAAAGCATTGAAGACAGCTACAGGCATTAAGATCCTTCACTACAATTGTCCAATGATATATAGGTGCGGAGAAGACATTACATGGTACATCATGCATGTGGATGGTTAAAGAGTTGCATAAGTTGGGATTCGTATCCCCGCTCTATTTTATCACAAGTATGGAATCTGAAAATGCAGAAAAAAACACTTGGGGCAATATAAAAATGAAACCTTCCACTGTCTTCTAACTCCACTTGTCAGAAAATAGATAACCTTTGTCAAAACACAACAACATACAAAACTGCAATTTTTTCAGGAGTTGTTTTATGCTTGTTGTATCACTCACCTGTTGAAGATGCAATGCCAGAAAGACTCCCACATGCAAGGCTGACCAAAACAGTAGAGTCATCGGGTCTGATGCCACAAATAAGTACAGGTAAGTTCTCCAAATTTTTTTACGAGTTTAATTTGTATTTTGCGAACGAGCTCAACTCATAATCAAGTATTTGTTCATCATAGCATTTCAAAGTCAAAAAATAGGTGCATTGATCTATGGTGTCTTACCTGCGATAGTGCCAATAAGATCTTACTGTGTCGTACACTGAGAAGCTGATAGCCAAATTTGGGCCTACCCCCTGCATTGTTACCCAAGCTGCAATTATTTAACAGAGGAAAAGGATAATAGAGTCATTAATGAATCAAAAGACATTAAAAAGTACCAACAAAGTTGCCCCAAGTCCTTTATAAAGGCCAGAGACTCCCTCCTCCTTGCTAATGGTACGTAAAGCATGAGATATTCCTCTGTAATAGATCACGTTTGTCTGTACAATCAGAAAGAAGATGAAAAGAAAACTCCTCTAACATTGTGTTTATAGTGCATAGGGAAGAGAATAAAAGGATCAACAAGACATTAAAAGGACAAAATCAAGGGGCTAATAGCTATCCACAATTTTTATCTGGATAAAGGAAGAGAAAAGCCATGAAACCATGACATATAAATTATTCCTATACCAGTTAGTTTGATAAAGGACAGAAGAGAAAAGATGTGAAAACAAAAACAAATAATTTATTCCTATAAGGGATCTGGAGTTGAAGTCAGTGATAAGGTTTTCTTAAAGGTAGTACAAAGGGAAAGCTACAACCGAAATATATAGGTCCTTTAGAGATACTCGAGAGAATTGACAACGTAGCCATCAGTCGGCCTTACCATCGGAAATGTCAGCCATGCATAATGTTTTTTTTAAAGTTCTTTGGAAAAGGGTACTATTGGTAACAGAAAATTTACTTCCGACATTTTTCATTACTTCCTACGATCCCCATTTCCTTCCTTCTTTGACCTCAACAAGCACCACCTTCTCCAGCTCTTTTCCTTTCCTTCCTGCTTAACTTCAAACAAAATAGAGTTGTATGTAGAATAAAAGAGATTGTTTCCTGTTGAAAAAGGGCCACAATCAAGTCCGAAAACAACCAAAGAGAAATACCAAAATAGTTTAGTCAGATATCCTGAAGGACTGTCATGCAAATTCAACATTTAAGCCCCTTCCCTTTCTTCTCACACCCCTTTTTGTTTCTTCCTCCCTCCTTTTCTCCCACAAGATAGAAAATATTTCAAAAGCCAGGTCATAAACTTGTCAGAGAAAAATAAAGAGAGAACTTGGAGAAGAAGGGAGAGAAAAAGAGAAATTGGAAGGAAATTTCAATATGCCAAATATATTGCAATCCTATATTCCGGTTTTTCCTAATTATGTCTTTAATTCGCCATCACAAGGTGTAGAAGACTGTTCAAGCCAGTAGACAACTGATCTTTGCTCTACATTCTATCCTCCAAGATGTATGAAACCCATATCCCCGAAGATCCCCATTGAAATCCTATATCCCTAATTATATCTTCAATTTCACTAGGTGTAGTCGTGTAGAAGAGTTCAAAAAGAAAAACAAAAACAGAGAGTAAAAATAAATAATAAAAAAAGCAGAGGAAGCATAATTTTTAAATCTGCAGATTGCGAACGATTCCAAGTTACAATTTAGATACCCTATAAGATTCTATGTAATCCCAGTACCAGAAAGAATCAATCTAGCAGATTAGTGGCAATCTTATATCAATAAACTCTAAACGAGCATACGGTGAACTGAGCCAATATAATAATGTAAACTGCGAATCATCATGTTTCGACATAAAAACAAAAATATCCTTGTAAATACCAAATATTCTTTATTTACCTGGGCTGCAAGGCGTGTCCTTACAAGATCTAGAGGATATGTAAGAGACGCAGCAGTTATTCCAGCCAAACCACCACCTACAAGTCGTATACAAAGGTCTGCACTCATGTTATCTCCTTGGCTTTCAACTCCCAAAATGAGCTGTAGCAACTGTCACATGAAAAGGCAAAGTATATACCTAAAAAACTGAATTATGAAAAAACTTTGCAAAATAAGAGTTCCTTCACAGGACGTTTATACCAACATTCTTGTAGCGTTCAAATGCATAAAAGCTAACAGAAGAATAGGGAAGGCGATGGACGATTGTGACCAAATTTCCCTTCCAAAATGCGCGAAATCCTTCCTCTCTAAGAATCCGTGATGCTTCGTCCCATATATTAGCCTTTCTTAAGCTAGCAGCATCAGAGTGCATTCCCTGCACCTGCAGATAAAATGATGCCATGATTACTTACATCATAGATAATTATATATAAAAGAAAACGTGGGAATTCATCCAAAATAATTACACCTTAAGAGATTGAAACAGAGAGATGATATGCAGGACTACACCACTACTAACCGCTAAGATCCTTCAAACATTTCAACCTGCTTAAACTTCTTCTTAGTTAATAGATCACTCAACCTGGTAAAAAATGGTTCACCCCTGAGATTGACCAACCAACCCATAGAAATTAACTCAATTGTTATTTTTAAGAATGCCCCAATTTTCATTTCACCTGGATAGACATAACATCCCCAAATTCAATTCAACGAAGGTGTAAGAAAAATGGCAAGAAAAGAAAGTGCACTAAGTTATCCGATTGAAAACAAACAATCATAAGTCATAACAATAAGTTCAAAAGAACAGAAGATCAGAAAAAAAACACTATAAATTACAGATAGTCCTAATCTTTTAGCATAAATAAAAACTTCAAGAAAGGAAACAGAAGAGGAAATATACCTGAAATAGAATTGTAAGGCGGGCGAGAGGAGCCGTACAAGTCTTGCTGACGGCGCCGGCTACTCCTCCGGCAAGAAGCTGCGATACAGTCCCGATCTGCGACTGTTGCGTCTGCTTCGGCGGCTCCACCACCACCGCACCATGCCCCGCCTCATTATTCAATCCTCCTCCTTCCACCACCACCCCAATTCTCGCTTCCGTCTGCATTTCACAATCACTTCCCTTGTTTATCTAATTTTATTTTTTTTAGTAAACCTTGGAACAAAAAATTACGGGTTTGAAGTGAAATTTGAGCACTCGTTTTCTTGTGCGTGTTTTCGGTGTTGCACCGTCAATGCTTTGTAATGACAGCGGCAGTTCCCATGAACAATACGATGTTTTTCTTGTGTTACTGTTGGCGTCTTTAGGACAAAAAGTGCAGTATGACGTCGTACATCACGCCGCCATGGCTCCACGAGTAAATGTTTCATTAGCAAGTTTGAACTATATCACGATTTACTCATCGAACTTATCCCATTGGCCACCGAACTTGGATCCGTTACTGTCCATTACTCACCGGGTTAGATCCGTTAATTGATGTGTCTTCGTGGCTGACAGAAAATCCAGTTGTTCGGTTAAATCCCAACAATTGTAAATGACTTGCCAAATAATCGATCATATCATCATTAAAATCACGCATCTCCCCTTCATAACACTTTCCCAATTCAACTCCCTCAAATTAAATTACACTACACATCCAGAGAAGAGAAGCTCGAATAAACCCTACATTCCCCAAATCGAATCCTTGAGCTCGAAATCAAGGTCCTTCTCGTCGTTGCTAACTACTCAAGAAGGTAAAAACCCTTAGATCTTGAAATTCAGTACTCACAATTCTGAGGCAAAGTCTTGTGTGTTCCGAAATTCCATTGAATTCATATGGGCAGCGGCGGTATCTCGAATCAAGTAATTCTTAAGAGATGCTCGTTTTTTTTTTATTATTTTGAAAATTACACAAATGGAAATATTGTAAACAAGAGTGAAATCATAGTGTTTTTTTTTTTTTTTTTTTTTTTTATTTTTT
>CAIGRO010233400.1:0-15888 GCA_903798355.1 Fraxinus baroniana | reverse complement strand
AAAAATTTCATTTTTTTTATTTTTTTATTTTTATATATTTTTTCGCCGGTCCGGTTTGGTTTTAAACCGCAATTAAAATTCTCAAACCTAAACCAAACCGTTTTTGACCGGTTTGGTTTGGTTCAAAACTATTTCGTTGACGGGTCCATGTGGCACCAAACGGATGATTTCTAAAATGCGACTTCGGTTCGATTTTTCGGTTTGGCGATTTTTGCTTACAGCCCGAACTTAAATACTAGGCAAGTTAAGTGATCGGGTAAAGTCTAATAGTCTATTAGGTGAGATAAGTGATCGCGTAAGGTCTTCAATTTTTAAAATTTACATATTTGTCTTTATTTTTCTTCTGAAAGGTTTTTTTTGGTTATTAATAACGTTTAAAAAAATAATTCAAAATTGAGAATGAAATTGTAGTTAGTAATATTGAACACATAAATAGTTTTAAAAAATTAATTTATCAAAGAAAATTTGTGAATAAATAAATTAATAAAAATATAAAGATTAAATACTAGCCAAAATTTTTATCAGCACAAGATAATCGTTAAAAAAATAACTTATAAGTCGAAACTATTATTCGGAAATAATAAAAGATATTTTAACTTATATGCTAGTATCCTATACAAAAAAAATGAAAAATATGAAAACAGCAATATTTTGTGAGTGACACAGACAGTTTCCCTTGTGTGACTGAAGGTGTTCCGATGATTACTATAGAATATTGATTTAATTAGTGATATGATCTTTTTTTTTTTTATCAACCTCGAACAACAATGCTCGAGGTTGTTTCCAATCATCTAGGGAGTTTACCCAAGGTGTCATTCTCGAGCTTAATTGCCGCACGTGACGATTCCACATCATCTCGATTTTTTAAGTTTATCCCTTTCTCTACCTCAAAAAACGTACTATAATAGGACTCTACTTCCATTTTCTAACTTATCCAATTTCGATAAGATTGAATCCCACTAGAACATATCCTAATAGAACTTCAACACATTCTAAAACTCTAAAAAGGATAAGATACTCGATAATCTAACCTTACTAGAAGTATACCATCTACTCTATAAATATATTACCACAATTCATTATTCAAGTAGGTTTTACATTCAATTTATAGTCTTCCGCATATATTTTTCACTTTTGCTAACTTAAGCATCAGAAGAGCAATGATGACACACATCGACGCCTTTATTTCAGGTACTGAAGATTTCATTCGCGATTATCCTCAATCGTTAAGCTCGAGAATCAATATGTGACGATTTTTTGTATCATCAATTAGAATCACCAATGGTCATATCGTCGACGATCACAAAATAGTTCTCGTTGGTGATTCCTGATAAGGTCAGTACGTTTTCATTCGATTATTGCTAACAAAAAGGTGGATAACAAAAGTGCATTGATTACCATCAATAGTATTGATGTCGGTAATTGTCTGAATCATTAACATATAGTCCTTGTTTGATGGGAATTAAAATAAGATTTTTAGAAGATTTGATAAAAGGTGAAATATGTATTGAGAAGTTGTGAGTCATATAAAGCCCCTGTTTTGTAGAAATTAAAATCAAATTTTTAGTAAATTTTAATAAAAGTTGTTGATTGTGGTTGAAAAGTTGTGGACCCCATTAAATGTATGGTTAAAATTAATTATTCACTTTGCCTTGAAATTTTAATCCAAACCAAACGGAGGCAAACCATGTAGTTATAATTAATTATTAATTTTGACTTAAATTAAAATTTATATTTTAATTTCTACCAAACATGGGCATATTACTTCAATTAGAATCACTATCATATTATTTGGTTCTCTTCGGTTACTTGAAACACCGCGGGTGAGTTCCCAAAGTGCCATTGTAGACATTGTCATCAGTAATAATTGACAAAGTTGTGTTAGCGATCACCAATGGTATTGCTATTCATAATTTTGGACAAATATTAATTTTCAATCAGAATTATTGATCATCATACAGTCGACAATAACGAACTAAATTTTCATCATTATTCATTTGCACGATTAATTTTCTATTATTATGCTTGAAAATATGTCCTTGGCACCCCGAAATTACTTGCGTCGCCTCTTATCATGAACATATTAAAATCATTGGGCCCGTTTGATTTGTATTTCAATTTTGAGTTTTGAGTTTATTTTCGTTCCTGTTTCAAAGGTCTGTTTTAAGATTGCTAAAAACAAAAGTCCTAAAATGCATAATACGTGATAATGCGTCTCGAACGAACATCAAACATTACAAGTATATGCGTGCTTCTACTTAATTATGGGTATTGGAATTTTTTATATTTTAAACTGCTAAATAAATAAGATAATACATTTTTTGAACTTTATACGTATTCTTTAACTTTTCAACAAAAATATATTACTCGAAATCATAAATACTACAATTACTTGGCAATAAATCTCTACAATTAGATTAGATATAAATATCGGCTTAAAAAATCTAAAAACTTTTGTAACTGTATTGAATTCCAATTCAATCTCCTCTTCTTCATCGAAGTCAATTGGTGCAAAATATTCTCTCTTATTTCAATTCGATAATTTTTATTACCTTTTGTAGATGGTAAGATACCATTTTCAACCTCCTCCACTTCTTCTTCTTCTTCATCACAACCATCAATAATCCAAAATGGTGTATTAATAACATCACTTGCTAATAAAACTAGAGGAATAAGGAGACTCGGGCTCGACATAAAAGGTTTGCAATTCTACGAGAAATTGATTTTTATTTTTCTAAACATCAAAACCTTATAGATTATTTACTTTTTTGCATTTAAGAATGCATGTGCGGTCAACGAAATGGGTTAACCGCATTATCACATGTATATCCCATATGCAATGCGTTTCAAAAACGGATCGAGCATATGCGAGCATTTTAAGAACACTGCTAAAAACGCATTTGATTTGTCATTTTGAAAAATTATTTTTCAAAACAAAAAATTAGAAAATATGTTTGATTTGAAATTTTGTAAATTATTTCATAACGCTTTATTCTATTAAATTTGATTATTCAATAAAAATAGAACAATTTTTGTTAATATATTATCTAATAATAGTTAGTGAATCTTATAATATTTTTCTCACTACAAAAGTAAAATAAAAACAGAGAATAAATTGAGTTCAAAATATAGGTGATAAAAATAAAAAATAATGTAATTGATTAAAAATATTTTCATTTGTTTTCATTTAAATATTTTTTTAGAATTTTTATGTGAATAACCATTTAATGTTTTGACTATTTTTATTTTTTATATTTTTCTAGAAATTCTTAGAATTTTACTTTTCTAGAGTTTTTATTTTATGTTTTTTAGAACTTTACTTTTTTAAAATTTTTTAGAATTTTTTATTTTATTTATTCAAGATTTTATCTTTTTTATTTTAAAAAATTTTTAAATGTATTTTTTTTTTATTTTTAAAAAAATTTAGAATCTTATTTTTTTTGGAATTTTATATTTTAAATTTTTTTTAATTTTTAAAAACTTATTTAAAAGCTTGTTTCCATATTTTCTATGTCTTAAGAATTTTCATTAAAAACACTTAAACGTTAGAAATATGTTTTGAGTTTTATGTTATAATTTTAACTCATTTTCGAAAATGTAGTTTTAGAAATCTAAAATATCAAACCAAATACATTTTCAGTATTTTATAAAATTGAAAACATATTGAAAACAGTAAAACAAATGCACCATAAGCTTCCCAAATTTTTTAGGGTCCGTTTGGTTTGTATTTCAGTTTTCAATTCATTTTCAATTTTCTGCTTTGAGCGTCTATTTTAGATTTCTAAAATACGTTTGATTTGTCTTTTTGAAAAATTATTTCTCAAAACAAAAAAATTAGGAAACACATTTGTTCAAAATTTAGAAAAATTGCTTTATGACATTTTATTCAATGAAATTTGATTGTTCAGTAAAAATATACTGATTTTATATTATTATGTATATTACATTTTAAAGTTGGTGAATCTTACAATATTTTTTCTTACTACAAAAATAAAATAAATAATAAATTGAGTTTAAAATATATGAAATAAAAATAAAAATTAATAATGTGGATTGAGAATATTTTTATATGTGTTAACTTAAATATATTTTTAGAATTTATGTAAATAATCAGTAACAGCTTAAACTATTTATATCTATTATTTTTTGTAATTTTAATTTTAATTTTTTAATTTATTGTTTTTTCAAATTTTATTTATTAGAATTTTATATTTTTATTTTTTACAATTTTGTTTAAACAAAATTTAATTTAAATGCTTGTTTTCAATGTTTCGAGTGTTTTCAGAATTTTCGTGTTTGAAATTTAGAAAAAAAATTCTTTATGACATTTTATTCAATGAAATTTGATTGTTCAATAAAAATATACTAATTTTATATTAATATATTATCACGTATATTACTTTTTAAAATTGGTGAATCTTATAATATTTTTTCCTGCTACAAAAATAAAATAAAAATAAATAATAAATTGAGTTTAAAATATATGAAATAAAAATAAAGATTAATAATGTGGATTGATAATTTTTTTTTTATCTGTGTTAACTTAAATATTTTTTTTAGAATTTTTATGTAAATGATCAATAAGTGCTTAAACTATTTATATTTATTATTTTTTTTAGAAAATTTTGTAATTTTTAATCTTTTAATTTATTTTTTTTCAGCTTTTCAATTTTTATTTATAGAATTTTATATTTTTATTTTTTACAATTTTGTTTAAAGTTTTTTTTATTTGAATGCTGAGTAAAATCTTTCATTAGTCACTGAACTTATAACTTCATCACATTGTGGTAACTCATTTTCATTTTGACTCTCACAGGTCACTCAACTTATGAACCAACCCCTCCATCCATCACCCACTATCCTTGCCATTTCAAACCGTCTGACGTGGCTTCACGGTCGTCGACATAGCAGTCGATAGCGTCAACTTTGCCCACATGGGACGCAATTTCAACCTGTAAAAACGGAATTTCTCCCCAAATCAACATTTGAGAAGGCGATTTCCTTCACCCGCCCCCAAATCAAAACCCTAGACCGATTTCCCTCGACTCCCTCCCACAAATCAATCCCCCAAGGCGACGAAGAGTACTCCCCAATTCGTGAAAAGCCTTCCAATCCGAAAACACCACTTGAAGCACAATTAAATTTTGAGAAATGTTTACCTGAGCGAAACTGAGGTGAAAAGGAGCAACAATGTGGTAATGCGACTTCAAGTGAACTGGAAATAGCTAGCTTCTCACTGCATTTTCAGTTGTTGAAACTTCTTTGTGAGCTTCCAACTTGCAAACATGGAGGGCGATCACGGAGGTAAAGCTCACCCTTCATTTGAAAGTGACTAATGAAAGTTTTTACTCATCCTTCACAATCTCCTATTCTTTTTCAGTGGGCTAATGCGAAGTTGTCCAAAGAGTCGTGAATTAATTGTCTTGGTGGTCCATGTATTCGGTTGTCAAAAGAAACCAGTTTGTGTGATTTTTACAGTTTGTGTGAATTTGCTTAAATATGAAGGAAATTCCAGTATGTATGATTTTACGTAACTGTTAATTATAGGTGGTAGTTATGTTATTATAGGCGATTCATGAAATGCAGGTAATTAATCTAATTGTTTTCATTTTGTTGATAGATAACGAAGAAGACCCTGATTTCGATTATTCTGAGGTTGACATGGCTTCCGAGGATGATGATTTTATGTATGACTGCAATGTGAAAGGTAGCCTCAAAATTGGTCTGGACATGAATGAAGTAGGAAATTACATAGTAGTGATGAGGGTAGGGGAGGTGGACGACGATGACTTGGAGTATCCATCATCTGTGGACTTATTATTGGTTTGTTCATCGGACAAAGAGGTTGGTTATAGTTTTCCAGAATTTTTGGCTGAGACGGATATGAGGAATCCGCAGTTTGAGGTTGGACAACTATTACGGTCAATGGAAGAGTTTTTGATTGCAATGAGAACATATGGTGCTCTCAATGGTTACAACGTAAGGTTAAAGTGTAATGATAGAAAACGAGCGCAAGGAGTTTACAAACTGGGGTGTAACTAGAGGATATGGGCCTCGAAGTTGAGTACGACGGAGACAGTGCAAGTGAAGTCCTACACATCTGAGCACACATGCACACGGAGCTAAAATAACGGACATTGAAACTACATTTTCTTGACAAATATATACATTGAACAATTCAAGGCAGACCCGAATTGGAAAACACAGTCCATATTGGTGACTATGAAGGACGATCTGAAGACAGAGATAAGTAGAAATGTAGCCAACAAGATGAGGCAATATGCTAAAGAATTGTTGTTTGGAACCATGGAAGAACAGTTCGGACTTTTGAGGACATAAGAGTTGGATGCAAAAAATTCGTGAAGTGAGTGACGATGCATATGGTTGGCTGATGAAGAAACACCCTCAAGAGTGGAGTCGTTCACACTTTTCATTGCACTTCAAGTGCGACATTCTCCTTAATAACATATGCGAAGTCTTTAACAAAATGTTGTTGGGAGATAGAGAGAAATTAATTCTAAATATGTTGACATCAGTGCAATTGTCTTTCATGAAATGAATACATCAGAGACGAGAAAACATGATACGATGCCAAGGTCGTTTATGTCCAAGGATCACAAAAAAATTGCACAAGATCCCTGAGAAGTCAAGAGAATGCATGCTGCACTTATCTGGGGGGTCCAGGTGGCAGGTTGATTGCAGTTATGGGACATTTGTAGTTGATCTCCAAGAACATACTTACGCATGTCGAAAATGGGAGCTTACCGATATTTGTGCATGCATGCCGTTGCAGATACAGGATTGCAGAAATTTACTAAAGGATTATGTTGACATTGCTACACGATCGAGACGTACTTGAGTTGTTATAATAATATCATGAACCCAATAAACAGCACAATGTTGTGGCCCGAGGTGGAAGCCTACAATCATCCAGCCTAATTAGAATACTCCTCAACGGGAAAAGAAATAGAAAAAGAGAAGGAAACATGCAGAAGAAATGGTAGTGTAAAGTCAACGAAAATCATACATGAAGAAGACAGGGCAAGTGTGCATGACGTGCTCGATATGTGAATTGAAGGGGCACAATAAAAGATATCACTCAAGCGATGATGCCCCAGATCAAGTACATATTTTACTGTCAAGTACATATTTATTTGGCTAGTCATGACATTTATAGTTTTATACATGTATTTTATCATTCTTCCTTATAGGACTGGTACAATGCTGAATTAGAACCAGTTGGTTCAAATAGTATCGCAATTGTTAACAAACATGTGAATAAATTTAGAATTCATTTTCTAGTTATTTGACTACATTTGTTATTTATTATGACATTGAAAATGGTTTGTATCGAATTACAGGGTAAAATGATGTCATCAAGAGGTCATGACTTGTTATCAATCCAAAATATGAATGAGGAAGGGCCCATGCGATTCATTCCAACCCCCAGCATATCTAGACATACAACTCATGATTGAAAGGAATATTGTGGCTGTATTTTGTTGGATTTTGTGTTTTTGTAGCCATTATGTCAAATCTTTTGTAATTCAATAGGGCAGTTCTTTTGCAAAGAGACATTGTGGCATAAATTTTTTTTTTTTTTTTGAAAGGGTGTCATTAAAAGGTCATGTTTTTTGTAATGTCAAGTTTCTTGGATATACATTAAGTGCCAATTTTTGTATATGCATTCAGGCTGGTTTTTGTAATGCATCAAGGTGGTGGTTGTTATGCATTAAGGCTATTTTCATAGCATCGGTATTTTAGGGATGCCTGGTTCCAATTCACGTATTTTATAGTGGATTCGAAATGCTAATGCTTTCTTATTTAATGGGAAGTCATAGATTTGTAGCAGCATGAAACAAACAAAAAATGTAAACAGCAGGAAAGAAACAAAAAATGTAAATATTGATATCCCATTAGTCAAAAGGTGTACACCCAATTAACAATGACAATTCACAATTACATTGAATCCTTGTTTCTCCTACTCAATGACAATTCACAATGACCATTCAAAAGGCCTCTTTCTCTGCCAAATCCTCCAAATGTGCCTGGAAAAGGTGAACAAGAGAACCTCCAGTTCAACACTTCAACTACATCTGCTGAATTCCTGGGCTTTATCTCCAGGAATTTTTTTTTTTAGCTTTTTTCCTGATTCCTCATATCTACATTACCACAAAACTTCCTCATTTCCGTAACCAAAATGCATTGCCAAGCAATCAAAACCAAAGCCAACCATATACAATTCTGCACTACATTTCTCTTCCAGAAATCAAAACAGATTAATAGTTACACTACAAACTAAAACCAAACAATTCCTCTCAAAGAAGAACACAAAAATTCTAACTGTATGTTAACAATTTAATTCTAATCTCCCTCAAATCAGCCCCTAATCTCCCTTTAATTGTGTGTATAAATGATAGAATATGGCACCACAAATGCGCAATTTTTTCAGTCAACTACTGCTATATTTTCTCCCAATTTGTTTCTGCCCGATTGCTCTTTTTTCTCAATGGCAAAACCAAATGAAGTGGCTGAATTGATTCGCGTTCCAGGTGGGGCGATTTAGGGCTCAGGTTCGTTCTACATGGAGCGATTTTCTCATAATTTAATAGTGCTTCATAGGGTTTCGATTTGGGGACGGGTGAAGGAAATCGCCTTCTCAAATGTTGATTTGGGGATAAATGGTGTTTTTACAGTCTAAAATCGCATCCAACGTGGGCGAAGTTGATAACGTCGACTGCCATGTCGAGGATCGTGAAGCCACGTCGAACGGTTTGAAACGGCAGGGTGGGTGATGGATGGAGAGGTTGGTTTGTAAGTTCAGTGACCGGTGAGAGTCAAAATGAAGATGAGTTACCACAACGTGACAAAGTTATAAGTTCAGTGACTAATGAAAGTTTTTACTCTTTAAATGCTTGTTTTCAATGATTTTAGAATTTTCACCGAAAACATTCAAAAAGTAAAAAATGTGACGAGTTTTATGTTATAAATTTATCATTATTTTCGAAAATGTATTTTCAGAAATACAAAACCAAACACATTTTCAATGTTTTACAAAACTGAAAAATTAAAACAGTAAACCACAAATGCACCCTTAAATTTTTCATCCTAACACACTGCAACATTGTTAAATTCAAGATTTTGGTTGTTTGTAATTTTTTTAATCTAAATTTTAATTAGAACCAAACAGGGTAATATTAAAAAAAAAAAAAAAAAGGTATTTCCTCTTTTCTTAACTACATCTCATTTCATGCACATTTACAACAGATCTCCAAATTGAGAGTTTTAGCACTACGTGCATGTTTTGTGCCACAATCAACAGTATCTTTAACAAATTTTTTTCTTAATTATATTAGTCCAATTCTCCATTCAGATAATAATAACGGTGTAAAAGAACAGCAACAGAGAATCAAAATGTAAGTAACTTCTAAAATAAATGGAACCATCAAGAAGTCTAAACCAGCAACTTGCATAAACAGAAAGCTCTTAGAAATCTGAGCAACAAGCTATTTGCAAAATAACAAAGAAATAGACAATAATACCTTTCTTAGTAAGTTGCGAAGGTCACTTACAAAACATGAACACGTATAATAGATGTAGGATCAGAACTGCACTTCATTGACTTGACAATATTTACTATCAGCAACAATTTGTGCAATCATAAGTATTGAACTATCAGTGTTCACTACTTTATGGCTGTTGGATTGTGAACAAACTAACCAGGGCAAAATAGTCAATCCCACCCAGTTGCAACGACAGTACCATAATCAAATCCAGAGCTAATTGAACCCGCAACAGGGGCAGCACTGACACCAGAAACATCAGCACCAACAGGGACGACATAAGGAACAAATGTTGAAGCGTCGGGATCAGAATAGGGATGTGGACTTGCTGTTGCATTGTTGGCGTAATGGCTAGAGAAGTCCCCATTACCACCATTAACATAGTCGCCATTTCTATAATCATAACCAGCAAATTTGCTGCCTCCAAATCGTTTAGATCTTCCATTACCAGTAATATAGGTTGTCTCAGCATATTCCTTAAGCCAGTTTGGAATTTCTTGATTCGCTTCCTTCATCAGTTCGACAAGGTCTTTTGCAAGAGGTGTATTCTTCTCACTGAAAAATGCTGTGGCCAAACCAGATTTTCCAGCACGTCCCGTCCGACCTATCCTGTGAACATAATCATCTATGTTCTTTGGTAAATCAAAATTTATAACATGAGCAACATTAGATATATCCAATCCACGTGCAGCAACATCTGTGGCCACCAAAATTGGAGTTAGTCCATTTCTGAATGATCTCAATGCCTGTTCTCTCTCCTTCATCCATTAAAAAGAACATAAATAAATATATGAGGTGCTACATTTTCAGGGAATTTTCTTAAGGAACATACATGCATGTCAACAAACAACAGTCTAAATAATATGTGCTAGTTTACATTCAACATTTCAAGGAATCAAAAATTCAAAAATTCTTTTAAATCAAACTGCTTATAGACAATATTTAATAAAGAAACAATTGAAAAGAACAATATATAAGATTAAAAACACCATCTACCATCTAGCAAGAAGAAGTTAGTCCTATGAGAAGTAGAAACTATATGATAAACACCTAGGAAATACTGTCACGGGCACAAGTGTTGGATATGATACGACATGGAAATGCCAACAAAAGATTTTAAAAAAATTACAAGACTCACAGTAGAGATGGCAATTTCCCCGCCCCGTCTCGGAGCGGAGATGTCCCGCCTCCAACCCGCCCCGTGAAGAATTAAAAAATAATAATAATAATAATTTTTGGGACATACCCGCCCCGTGAAGAATTAAAAAATAATAATAATAATAATTTTTGGGACATTTTTTGTTTCGAGTGCCTACTTTGGATTTTAAAATTTTGAATTTGTATTTTAACTATGAAAAAAAGAAGGGGGGAGGGGGCAGGAAACAGGGTAGGCCAGCGCCTCGCACCCATCCCGTCTAAGGCAGGGCGGGGAGGGGGAGTGGCGTGGTGGGGTGGGGCAAGGCAGGTGTGCCCCACCCCGTTGCCATCTCTAACTCGCAGACATGCAATTTTACAAAAAGGAACCGACATCCCCAACATGCTGATTAAAGTAATATTAATGTTTTTTATTTTTTATTTCTTACATTTTGAAGTAAAATTGTTTTTGTCAATACGTGTTTACACGTATCAATTGCATGTCAACAATGTATCCCTTGGCGTGTCGGCAAGACAATGTATATCTCAGAATATCGTCTACATGTCCAACAATATAAAACCAAAAAATAATTTGGACACGCTACATGGCATATCAGAAACGTGTGCAATGTATCATCGTCGTGTCAGTGGATCCTAAATAATGACTTCTCCCAAATGCCAAACATTGGAAAAACATGATAACCATATTCTCCAAGCCAGACCGTTCAATTTAGTTGTGGAGAGAGCTCTAAGACAGAATACAAATTACATGGAAAATGTATGTACTAAATAAAACGTGTTGAATGCAAGCTCAACTAATAAAAATGTCAACAGAAGGCAAAACTTTCGGTGAGACATTTCCACAATGTCTTATATATCGAGAAACATAAGAAGAGAGCAAGAACTACTGACCATCTGAACTTTGTCACCGTGAATCGCAGTAGAGGGGAAACCTCTTCTGCACAACCAGTGTTCCAGCATATCAGCTCCTTTCTTTGTCTCTACAAAAACAAGGGTCAAAGCATCCTGCAAAAATATAGTTTCTGTAGATCATGAACCTATAAACTTATAGTTTAGGTTAAGTATAAAGCATTAATATGGTGCAGAATACTGCAATGCCAGCGGGTGTACCTTTCCTTTGGTCCGATTTGTCTTCTGGGCATGAAGAAGATTCATCAAATGGTCTCGTTTGTCCATATCAGGAACAAAATCAACTCTTTGAACAATGAGACCAGTGCTTGAGCCAACCTTCCCAGCAGCTACAAATATGTAGTTCGATAGAAAATCAGATGCAAGTCTCTGCAAGAATGAAATGGCAAGAAAAATTAAGACATCAATTCTGATAAACTAAAGCCAAGTTTGTTGAAGAGATCATGGAACTTTTAAGTAATTATTATTCAGAAATTCACCCCCAAGCCCATCAAGAGAGCTAATATAACCTTGAAGATGTTTCCATAATGAGACACGGATATTAATTTTGAAGCTACTAATCTTTGGATATAATCACAGCATAGGTTTAAAAGCATATTGTTAATGAATGAAATACGCAATAACAGTACAAAATATAAAGGTTTAAATTCAATTCAACCGTGTCAAAAACGAAATATTAGAAACATGAGAGGACGGGGATGGAAAAACAAACTTGTATCTCAGTTGGGAATGTTGCACTGAAAAGCAATGTTTGCCTTGCAGATGGTGGAGGCATCTCCATTTGCTGAACAATCCTCCGGACCTGAGGCTCGAAGCCCATGTCCAACATTCTGTCAGCCTCATCAAGAACCAAATACTTCACGTTCTTCAGGGAAACCATCTCTCTTTCTATCATATCCACCAAGCGTCCAGGAGTAGCAACTAAGATGTGCACACCATTTCCCAGATTGCATAACTATAGAAGCAAAAATAGCAAAGGAAAATAGATTAGTACAAGGGCTAGACCTAGAAAGGCGTGATAAATTATATAAAATGAAAACATAAATTGCTCTTGATCAGTATAACATGGAAATGTAAATGATAAGGAATGTCAAGTGGAAAGCTTTTGAAACATAAAAAGACTCAGAAGTTGTTATTCTCAATCTAAGATGCTATTGCCCAAGATCATGATTAACCAAGAGTTTTTTTAAAAAAAAAATTACTTATAGTAACTTAGAATGACAAAACATCATTACACAAAATATAAAAATCACTAATACATGGCAACTACTTCGACACGAAGACATGGAGCCATCATGTTACCTGCTATCTAATTTCATCACCTTATGATCTAACGATCTACTTAAACATTGTAACATCACAATCAACAAATAAACTGATCAGAATTTAGCCAAAGGACATTACGATAAATTAATAGACAATGTCAAAACAACATAAAAGTGATAGTTTCAGATGTAGAAAACTCTTCGAACAAGAAACAGCTACAGAGAAATCCTGAACCTGCCGGAAAATTGGTGCCCCACCATAAGCAACCACAACCTTTACTCCAGTTTGATACGAGAACTTCTTTGCTTCCTCGTGTATCTAGAGATTTACAAACACAACCCCGTCAAACAAATCAAAATTGAAATAATTAACATTCTAGTGAAATGTCATCCATCCTACTGAAAATTACGTTAAAAAAGAAATCTCCACATATAATAAAGGCCAAAAAGGAAAAGATAAAGATTATGGGAGAGGAATGTAACAGTAACTCACATAATAATAATACTCCCTCCGACCCCATCCCATAAAGATGGTCCAGTTGTCCTTTTTGGTATGTCCCAAATTTTAGTCTTATTTCTTATTTGACAATGCAGTTCATATATTAGTTTCCTAATATACCCCTATTTAATGTGTTTTGTTATTATAAAAATAAACCACTCCACTGTTCAACTGTAGTTGGAACAATAAATTAAAAACTAAAAAAATATTTCATCTCTTGTGACATTTATTTATTTATTTGTATTTGTATTCGTGACTTTGGAATGTTAATTTCCTTGATTCTTGGATTAAACAATGATTAGTACAAAAATAGTTTAATTACCTTGAATATCACATGCATAATTTAATTACCTTGAATATTAATTACATTAATATATGGATATATTAGGAAAAATGATAGTAAAATTTATTATTTAAACTATATCTAAATTTTCTTAAACTGAAAAAAGAAATAGGACGACTTTATGGAATAATGCTAGTTTGTGAGAAGGTAAGTGACATAGGTGTTGGCAAGAGCCAAGAGGTAGCATGATGGACCATTATGGACGGAGGGAGTAATAATAATAATAATAAACAAAACCTAAAATATAAAGTAAGAATAAGAATAAACATACAAACCCCACAAAAAAGTATAGAAAAAAAAATCATTATTTATTACAGGAAGACAGAGAAATGAAAAAGTTCCTGGGAAAAAAGGCAAGAAAATAATGAACTCAAAGAAGAAGCAATCACCTGACAGGACAGCTCTCTTGTAGGAGCTAATATTAGAGCCAGTGGACAGGCTATGCTGCGAGGATAACCGAAACTATTGTTCTTCTGATTAGCCATAAGAATCCCACTGATAATGGGAAAGCAAAACGCTGCCGTTTTGCCGGACCCAGTCTGGGCGCATGCCATCAAATCCCTCCCAGCCATGGCCACCGGAATGGCGTACCTCTGTATGGGCGTGGGCTTCACGTACTTGCACCTCTTTAGGTTGTCAATCAGAGACTGGCTTGCGAAACAGATTTCAGAAAACAACATCACGGGCGGGGGTATGTCAGTGCCAGACGCTTCCACCGGCGTGTCATCATACGCATTTGCATTCAACTCTGAAGAGTCATCTACTTCTTGGGTAACCTCCAACTCGTTGAATTTCTCAGAGATATCAAATGTGAAGCTGTTGGGGTTTTGATCGTGGAAATATCCACCAGAACGGCCTCCGCGACGTCCCTGGCCGCGTCCACCACCTCCTCCACCGCCACGACCTCGGCCTCGGCCTCGGCCACGGAAGGAGGTGTTGATCGTAACGTTCTCGTCACGGCGGAAAGGTGGCATGTAGGTGGGTTGTGCAGGACGAGCCGAACGGTTCAACCCCGCTGCTGAATCAGTGAACCATGGTGGCGACATTGTGAAAAAAATCGCAATAAACGCTATAGGTAGAGTGACAGGTGATTTCTGATGAAGAGGGTTTTAAATACAGAGAAAATGACAAAATGGGACACTGAGAGAACTAAAAATGCAGAGAAAAAAAGGGGTGGAAAAGGTTCAGATGAAGAACCCTAGAAAAGAACATAGAGGGTTAGTTTTCTACTGAAAGAGCAGCCATTACTGGCAGTAGTATTTAACTTGTAGTGAGGCGTGAATTCCTAAGGCATTTTAAAGAGAGAAAGAGGGGCTTTATGAGTTCCTCCATTAATGGAGTGGAGGAGATCGTTATCGAGAAGATGGAAGCGTGAGGAGACTGTAAGATCAAAAGACTCGACAATAATGGACATCATTTTCAGGAGCGTGATTAGCACGTTCGGTAGAAATTTCTTTGGCATAAATCCCTCTTCTATTAAAAAGGAATTCTTCTTTTGCTATTCATTTTAGACGTATTTTATCTTCCTCTTTCATACCTCTTTCATAAGTCAAAAAACGTAGGCGGTGAAAGATCATAAGAAATAAAATGCCGGGGGAACAATTAAAGTAGTTTACTGAACTAATAACCTTATAAATCAATGAGTGAAAAGTTGAAACCACGAGCTTTCCAAAATGCCCCACGAAAGGCGCTGTCCCCTCGACCTCCGCGACCCAACCGGACAGATCGATTCCCATCGGGGGCGTTGCCCTCGAACCCCACGAGGGACGTTGCCTCGTCGACCCCCGCGACCTGACCGACTAAGTTGATCCCCTTCGAGAGCAATGTCCCCAAACCCCTCAAGGGGCGTCACTCGTCAATTCGGTCAAAAATATATAACTTACTTCAATTTACTTCATATACTTCGATTTTTAATTTTTATTATTACGATTTCCTTTACTTGTCATATTTTTAAGCCCTGTTTGGTACACATTATTTTTTTCATTCTCATTCTTCTACTCATTTTCAACCACACATTCTTCAGTAAAATAATATTTTACATCACATCAATAATTTTTTCTTTTTTTTCAACCACACATTTCTCATCATATTACTATTCAAAAGCAATTCTTCCTCAAAAAATCTAAACCAAACAAGCTCTTAGGATGTTTCAAG
>CAIGRO010233394.1:0-16975 GCA_903798355.1 Fraxinus baroniana | reverse complement strand
TGTCTATGAAAAATCTAATAAGAGTTAAAACCAATTTCAAAATAAATTTATGAAAAGAAAATCTAAATCTAGAATTGTTTAACAATAAAAATAACAAATTATATAAATAAAAGACGTGAAATCACTAAATCCAATGAGTTTCTCCCTTAATTTACTAAATTATTTAGTTTTTCATGGAGTTGAGTCAAAAGATGAGAAAAAAGTGTATGGAGGTGTATTTTGCTGTTAAGTATTTGTTGGAGTTGAAAATTGGATGAAAATCACATCCAAATTGGTTTCTAAAAGAGTTCCAATCGAATAAAGAAAGTTGTCTTCGTGCGCGGATTTTTTGTCTCTACAAAGTAGTCAGTATTTTGGTCATAATTTTTTCTCTCGATATCCGATTTAGACGATTCAAGGTGAGTTGAAAAGATAATTCAAAGGGATACAAAGTTGATAGAAATAGATTTCTTTCAATTCGGACGTTTACTATGCAAAAAATGGGTCTCAAGTTTCGACTAAAAATTTGGAATCTTGTACGAATTGGAAATTGATTTTGATAATATTCCATTCCTTTTTTAGTTCCAATTACATCCAATTGTCTCCTAGCAATCTTCACAGTATTTCCTTGTGGTCCAAATCAACTATTCAGTATTTACAATTTAGTCCTCAATTTTTGAATTTTGCCATTTTTCGCTATTTTTGCGTTCGTTTCTCCAATTCTTCATCCAAAGCCTATTGTCTTCAACCCATTAGCTTTCAACTATTTCAAATCCCCATTTAGCCTTCTGAACCAACTTCTGAATATTTGCAATTTAGTTCATAAACTTTCACTTTCTTTTATTTTGATTCATTTTCTCTTATTTCTTCCCAATTCCGCCATGTTCATCATGTTGTCCTACAAAATATAAATTGCATAGAATTAATCTATATTCCAATATATTAACTAATAATTTTCCATGTTTTAACAGTAAAATACGTGTGTAAAAACACACTTATCAAACTCTCCCAAACTTGAACTATTATTTTTTTCATACAAAAAATGTAGCTTAACTCTACACAAAACATGGTTTGACAACTTGCCGTGTCTCATGATTGGAATTTAATAATCAAACAAATGAACATTTACAACAGTGCAAAAATTAAATCAATCTCCACCTTTTACATACTTACCTCGATGTGTGTGTATGAAAACTCATGTCAACATATTCAGATCGTGATTGGCTCAACATCTGACTCACAGCAGTCAAATATATCCTTACTTCGCTCGATAGATATACATCCCAAAACTTATACTTTTCACTCAATTTTCTCGGTGTGCATTCTAAAGTTTTTACACTCTCTTAGCTTGGATAGATATAACTATTACAAACTTACATTTCAACAAGTCAAGATTCTCCTATAGTTTTGATTGCTTCAACCCGTAAGACTAAACTGAGTTACTTGTATCTCATCAAAGGTGTAGTTTTATCAACCAAATGTTTGGAACTCAATCAATGTACTTGTGTATTTTTTTTCCTTTTCATTTTTCATGTTTTCTCTATTTTTTTTTTCCGAACATCTTCTTTATTGGCTTTCTATATAACCCATGTAGCGAGCTTTAGGCCGATAACTCCCAAATCAGATAATTTTAGGGTACCAAGTTTAAAATCATCACTACAGGCTTAATCACCCGAGTTATACAGGATCAAAAATATGCTTTTATTCACTCAAAAAAATTTGAGAGTTGGAAAAAGAGAAGAAACTCTCTTAACTAATTACGGGAAATACCAAGAACTTAAAAGTCTTCTTCAATCAATCGAAGTCCAATACAAGATCAAGTGTCAAACAAGTCAATTTCCTAACAAATCAAATTTTCAACAAATTTTGATGTCTAGGATTCAAGCCACGTGACCCATCTTCTTCAAACTCTGAGACCATTAATCATTGCATTCCGCAGCCTCCGTCTTTTTCCTACAAGAAGATCAACCTCTAAGGTATTTCTCATAAATATAACTTGTACAATTTTTGTATTTTAATAAAAGAAATTGACGTACAATAAGAAAACAATTAATTGATGGGAAAGTTTTTTGAGATACTAACCTTAGGTTTCGGTCTCAAATTTTCTATTTCTTTGTATGCAGACTGAAGCTTTTCAATTGCATCATTTTTCTCGGAAGAAACAGTTGACAGTTTGGTTTCTAAATCTCTTAACTTGGACTTACATTTAGCTAGTTCTTGAGTAAGCTCTGAATTCTTCTTAACTTCTCTTTCCAACTGTGCTTCTGCTCTTGAAATGTGGGCTTCGGCTGCTAATTGAAGTTCAACGGCTCTTGAGTGCTGCTTTCTTAATTCAGTGATAGTGCTCATGTGAGAAGCAAGCTGCTTATCAGAGATTTTCTTCTCAGAAAGAGCCAAATTCAACTTTTCGTCAAGTTCTTTGGCCTGTTTACTGAGCTGTAAGTTGGTGTTGGCTAGCAATTCCTTCTCTGCAATATACTGTTCAGCTTTATCTTCTGCATCCAAAATCTTTTGTTTCAAGTCTTTATTGGCATTCTCAGAAGAAGCTAGCTTCACTACAATCTGATCAAGCTCTTCCTTCACAGCTGCATATCTTTCATTTGCTTCAGCTAGCTGCTCTTGACAACTTTTAACTTGATCTTCAAGACTCGTTAATATCTCTTTCAAAGATTTTGCCTCAGAATCTCTTCTGGTTAAATTAGCTAATGCTTCTTGGAGTCTCTGCTCTGATTCCCTTATTAGAGTTCTGTGTAATGATTCAATCTCTATGCTTCTCGTAGTAGCTTTCTCCAACACTTTTCCCTGTTCTTGTAACTGCTTCTCGGTCGACTTGAGCTTCTCAATAACTACATTTTCTCTCATTCGTGCCGCCTGGAGGTCATTTTCGATGCTCTCCAATTTCTGTTGAGAAATACTCAATTCATTCCTCAAAATCTAAAAAAAGATTTTCCGTTGAGAAAATATTTAATTTTGTGTGTAGGCCGACATATGTAATTAATTGTGTATAAATACTATCTTATAGTTAAATCCAAAATTAAAGTGATCAAATAAAGTAATAAGCAATTAAGCTTTCAGCATCTAAATATTGTGTGAGCCTGATTATATATGTAGAGATCGGATATGGTTGTATTTGATGATGACCCAACTACATATGGAAACTATATATAAGATTATGGTCAACAATTCATATGCAATTTCTTATTTTTTATGTTATCCCATCAACACAAGAATACAAGAGAAAACATATTGAAGAGAAAGATCCAAAAAACCCACAATCATGAACAAGCAATCTACTGTCAAGAATCAAGACTATAGATTAACTTAACAAAAAAATAAAATAAAAAAATAACGCACATTAGATCTGATCGTGGTAGTGAATACTATGACATATATGAAGGATTAGGAGAACAATTGTTAGGGCATTTTGCTAAAATTCTAGAGAATGTTAAATCGTCCCATAGTACATCATGCCAGGGTCCTCTCACATTATGGTGTTACTGAGAAATGAAACATAAAATTTATGGACATAGTAAGCCGTATGATTAGTCATTTCACCTTACTAAAATCTTTTAAGAAAGAAGCACTAAAGACTGCACTTAACTTCTCAACAAAATTCCAAGTAAAACAAATGTTAAGAGGTTACAAATTTTTTAAACATCTCTCTATTAGGTCAATTTTCGAAGAGGCAAATGTTCTATTCCTTGAGTCTGTAGAATTTGCGCAGGGAGAGGAGGGGGAGGGGAGATAAGGTTTTAAGGATAAAGAATTTGTCTTTGATGAAGGAAATGTATATATCTCTTCTGTTACAATTGACAATGATTGGGATTAGAGACAAATTCTTGCTCAAATCTTGTTCAAGAAGCAATTTCAGATCAAGATAATATTACAGAACCATATACATAATCAATAGATTTTTCTAGAAAAACGAACTCAATAATAACCTCAAAACAAATGCCATTAAGGAAATCAAGGAGAAAGACAATTTCGGAGACATTATAGTCTTTCTCCAAGAAAATAAAGATAGCATTGGATTGATGAAAGAAGATCTGATCAATCAACTTTCATCAAGTTATGCAAAGAAATAATTTTCAAGAGTGGATTGATCCATGAATAAAAAGATAAAGTCCATGAAAGACAATGATGTTTGGAAATTCATCCCATTGCGTGAAGGTGTAAAATCAATTGGTTGTAAATGGATATTTAAAACAAAGAGAGATTCGAAGAGTGACGTGGAGAGAGATGCTTTTCTTGTTGCAAATGACTTTACTCAAAAAGGAAGACATTGACATTAAAGAGAGTTTCTCTCCAATTTCTATGAAAGACTCTTTTAGGTCTATTATGGCATTTGTAACACATTTTTATCTTAAGCTACATCACATGATTTATAAATTAAAGAGATGTTAGAACTTAGAAGACAAAGAGGAGGGAAAAACTATTGAAATTGATTCACACACTTTGAAGTACATGGCTTCCATACTTATAGCCATACATGATACAAAACAAAATGATATTCTATTCAATATTCTACCAACTACCACTACACCATACTTGTCAAATACATCAACTAGTAGCAGGACCAAACTAGCTTAACAAAGTACAAAAACAAATGCTAGTTCAATTATCAAAAGAAACTTGTGACCATAGTAGACAACAAAAGTGTCACACTTAATTCATCACTCCTCCTTGACGCTTTTGTTGGAAACACCAAGACAATTCTTTAGTATTTCAAACCTTTCTCTTGGGAGCGCTTTGGTAAATTTGTCAGCCACTTGTTTTTCAGAGTTGCAATGCATCAATCTCACTTCTTCCTTTTCTTGAGCTTCTCTAATAAAATGATACTTGATATTAATATGCTTGGTTTTGCCATGAAACACAGGATTTTTTATGATTGCAACTGCTGATTGATTATCACAAAAAATGATGGTTGCTTCTGATTATTGATATTTCAGATCATTCAAGATTTTCCTCAGCCATATAGCTTGGTTTGTCGCATCAGTTGTAGCTATATACTCTGCCTCAGCCGTGGATTGAGCTACAGTTTTCTACTTGATTGAATTCCAATAGACAAGACTTGATCCAGCATAAAAGGCATAATCGGAGGTACTCTTCATATCATCCAGTGAACCCTGTCAACACCAGTTTTCTGATATCCTGAAGCTGAATCCCTGGTTTTCAGTTCCTTTGATATACCTTAGAACTTTCTTGGCAGCTTGAAAATGAATTTGGCTAGGCTCTTGCCTGAATCTGGATAATAAATTCATGGCATACATAATATTAGGCCTTGTAGCTGAAAGATACAAAAGGCAACCAATCAGGCTTCTATACATCTTTCCATCAATTTTGCTTACACCATCATCCTTTATCAACTTCAAATTTTGGACCAGAGAAGTGTTGACTTGCTTGCAATTTTCCATGTAAAACTTCTTCAATATCTCCTTGGCATATCTCTGCTGGTAAACAAAAATTCCTTTGTCAGACTGATCCACTTCCATCCCAAGAAAGTATTTTATCTTCCCTAAATTTGTCATTTCAAAGTCTTTCTTCAATTCATTCTTTATCTCATTGATCAAGCCCTCATTGCTTCCAGTTATCAAGAGATCATCAACATAAAGTGAAATGATAATTAGGTCCTCCTCCACTGGTTTGATATACAAAGTTTGCTCATTTACACTTTTGTTGAATCCAAGTTTGCATAGATGACTGTCAATTATGTTGTACCAGCTTCTAGGTGCCTACTTCAAGCCATACAAGGCTTTCTCTAGCAAATACACCTTATATTCTTCACCCTTTTTGACAAAACCTTCAAGCTGATCAATAAAAATTTCCTCACTTAACTCTCAATTCAGAAAAGCAGACTTTACATCTAGCTGATGGATCTTCCATTTTAAATGTGCAGCCAATGCAAACAATACTCTTGTTGTCTCAAGTCTGGCAACATGTGCAAAGGTATCTGTAAAATCAACTCCAAATTGCTGAGAATACCCTTTAATTACCAGTCTAGCTTTGAGTTTATTGATTGAACCATCTGCATTTAACTTGGTTCTGAACACCCACTTGACTCCAATAACATTCTTGTTTCTTGGTTTGTCAACAAGCACCCAAGTATTGTTCTTGTCAATTGCTTTCAATTCATCCTTCCTAGCTTCTGTCTATCTATTAGATTGTACAGTATCAATATAGCTCACTGGTTCTAGAATGGCGGAGTTACAAGTAGCATAGATATCCTGAAGAGATCTGGTTCTCAACACTTCATTTTCTGAGTTAGTTCTACCTTCAGGGTCAGCCTCAATATGAATTTCATCTTCATCATTACCAACATTTTCATTTGCATCATTACCAGCATCTTTGTTTTGAGAAATCAACCTTGGAACCACAGTTCTATCCAAGGCATTTGACTCCCAGTTCCATAAAGACTTCTCATCAAACTTGACATCTCTACAAGAAACAACATTGCCAGTTTGTGGATTATAAATTCTGTAACCTTTAGCATTGTCACAATATTCCACCAAAACTCCAGGCTCTACTTTCTGACCAAGCTTATCTCGTTTAACATCGGTATATGCATATGCACACACTTCCAAACACACTCATATGAGATATATCAGGCTTAACTCCATACCAAGCTTCATAGGGAGTTAGTTTTTCTAAGGCTTTAGTGGGTAGCCTGTTCACTAAATAGACTGAAGTGTTAACAGCCTCAGCCCATAAGATTTTGGGAAGATTTTTCTCCAACAACAGGCATCTGGTCATCTCCATTTCCATCACTATCCTATTTCTTCTTTCACAGACTCCATTCTGTTGGGGAGAGTAAGGAATTGTTAATTGTTGCTTAATTCCCACTTCCTCACAGAAATCATTGAATTGATTGCTTGTATATTCAATGCCATTGTCTGTCCTAATTGCCTTGATTTTACAACAGCTTTCATTCTAAACAAGACTCTTGAACTTCTGGAAGACTTCAGGCACTTCAGATTTTGATTTGAGAAAGTAAACCCAACACATTCTAGTAAAATCATCAATGAATAAAATGAAGTATCTGCTACCATTCAGGGTTGAAATTTTTATAGGATCGCAGACATCAGAATGCACAAGTTGCAGTATAGTTTGGGCTCTTTTAGCTTGGTTTTTTGGAAAATGAAGTCTTGTTTGTTTTCCTTTTTGGCAGATTTCACAAACATACATAGCAGGAATCTTTGGCAAATTTTCCACTAACTCTTGTTCACTTAAAAACTTAAGTGAAGTATAGTTAACATGTCCAAACCGCTTATGCTACCATTCTGACTCAATCTCAATACTAGCATAAGCTTGCAATTTCACATCTTTCCAGTCCAAAGGAAAGCTTCTGTTTCTCATATCAACTATCATTAGTTCCACATTATTTTGATCTAGAATTGTACAATTATTATCCATAAATACCAAGGTATAATTCTTCTCAATTAGTTGCCCAACACTTACCAAATTCTGATCAATATTTGGCACATACAAGACATCAGAAATGAATTTCTTACCTGATGGAGTCTGCACCGAGACTTTGCCAATACTTTTAACTACCACATACTCCCCATTTCCAACTTTTATCTTGATCTGTAGTTATCTTTCATGTCAACAAAAATGTCTGCATTTGATGACATGTGATGAGTGCAGCCACCGTCTAGTAACCATTTGATTCAAGGCTGAGCAAAGACGTTCTTCAGTTTGATCTTCAACAACCTTTGCTTGCTGAGTTTCCTTCCTCTCCTTTCGATTTTTGCAGACCCTTTCAATATGCCCAAATTGCTTACATGACCTGCATTGAACACGAGGCCTGAACCAGCAATACTTAGGAGAATGACCTTTTGTCTTGCAATGTTGACAATGAGGGTGCTTAGTATTTTTGTGTGAGCCACTTGTTTCCATTTCCTTCTTTTCATTTTGTGGCTTCTTACCACCAAAATTTGTTTGAGTCCTATACTTCCCTTTTGTGAACAAAGCACCCTCAACTTACTCTTCTTGCCTGAACAATCTTCTTTGTTCAGTAGCTTGGAGAGCATTTACCAATTCAGCCAAGGAAATGGTGGACAAATCTCTTGAATCCTCAAGTAAAGATATCTTAGATTCGAACTTTTCTGGAAGTCTGATCAATACTTTCTCCACTACTCTTTTGTCTGGAAGATCATCCCCAAGTAATCTAATTTACCTTCATTAGCCTATCAGCAAACTTCTTCACTGTTTCAGATTCCTTCGTTTTCAGAGTCTCAAACTCTCTGCAGAAGTTCAGGAGTTGTATCTGCCTTATCCTTTCATTACCATTGAATTCCTCTTTCAACCTGTCCCATGCCTTCTTTGTAGTTTCACAAGTGATTATCCTTGTGAAAATGGCATCTGAGACTACAACTTGAATACAAGAAAGAGCCTTAAATTTCTTGGCAATCTCCTCGCTGTGTTGCTTCAATTGGGCTATGGTAGGGTTAGCTCTTAGAGGTGGTAGTTCAACTCCTGTTTCAATGATTTCCCACAAGTCATAGGCCTTCAAGTATGCCTTCATTTTTGCAGACCAGAAATCATAGTTCTGTCCTGTAAATGCTGAAGGTAAAGGTGCTGAGAATCTATTTGAAGTCATCTCACTTTCTCACCAAATCACTCTGTTGTTTTTCGAAGGATTCTTACTTGTTTTCTCTCGTGTTTGCTATTTTGTTGATGATACCGGATTAGCAAGCAACTCACCGATTTTACACAAAGCTTATCATATCAGCAATGTGCATACCGTATTTGCACCTTCCTAGCGTATATGCACCTTCCTTACCGGATTTGGCACCAGCTCACTGTATATGCATGAATCACTCAGTTTTCCGTTTTCCTTCACCTCACTCAGCTCCTTCAATTTTTTCAGCCCTTTCTCGATCCTTCAAAGATCCCCTGAGGCTGTGATACCATTGTTAGAACTTAAAAGATAAAGAGGGGGGAAAAACTATTGAAATTGATTCACACACTTTGAAGTACATGGCTTCCATACTTATAGCCATACATGATACAAAATAAAATGATATTCTATTCAATATTCTACCAACTACCATTACACTGTACTTAGGGATGTCAAAAAAGTTCGCCGGCTAGGACAGTTCGGCCTCGGCCCGTAAAAAGCCCGAGCCAGGCTAGGCTCGGCTCGAGATCGGGCTTGGGATCGGGTCGAGCCCCAATTTTGGGCGTCGGCCCGTGCAAGGAGCATATTAAAAAAAAAATTAAAAAAAAGATATAAATTGCTGCCTGTGCTGCCTGCACAGGCAGCAATTTGCTGCTTGTGACATGCACGCAGGCAGCAATTTAGTTGCCTACGTGCAGGTTAATAAAAATTTTTTAAAATAAAATAAAAAAAAATCGAGTCGGATCTCAAAATTATATGGTCGAAGTTTAGTGCATCTTAATTACCTATATTTTAAAGATTAATAGTAGAGAGATTTTTCAGTATACCAACTTCAATAAATACAATTGGGGACGGCTTTTATCAACCCAATATCACTACATTAATAAATTAATCTGAAAATTGGATAGTGAAAATATAAAACCAATGTTATATAAAATCAACAGCTAAAAAATAGCATTTTTACCCTTGTATCATACTATTAATTAAAAGTTAAATAAATGGTAAATAACTCAAAAAGTAATTAACACAACTCATAGAAATCAATAAAGATTAATATATCATTAAATGAAAATGAAAATCGCAAAATTTAAGATAGTCAAGATAATAGTTCGAAAAAAAAAACCAAGCCAACTCGGCTCGGCTCGCGGTTCGACTCGTTGACATAGCTAACCATACTTGTCAAATACATCAACTAGTAGTAGGACCAAACTAACTTAACAAATTACAAAAAACAAATGCTAGTTCAATTATCAAAAGAAACGTGTGACCATAGTAGATAACAAAAGTGTCACACTTAATTCATCAGATTCATCTTGGTAATTAAGTATTTAATTTTTCAAGTTTTGAAAACCATTAATTGATGGGAAATTTTTTTGAGATGTATCGTGCTAGAGTACTAACCTGAAGATTCTGTCTCAAATATACTATTTTTTTGTTTGCAGACTGAAGCTTTTCAACTGCAACAATTTTCTCGGAAGAAACAGATGACAGTTTGGTTTCTAAATCACTTAACTTGGACTTATATTTAGCCAGTTCTTGAGTAAGCTCTGACTTTTTCTTAACTTCTCTTTCCAACTGTGCTTCTGCTCTTGAAATGTGGGCTTCGGCTGCTAGTTGAAGTTCAACGGCTCTCGAATGCTGCTTTCTTAATTCAGTGATAGTGCTCATGTGAGAAGCAAGCAGCTTATCAGAGACTTTCCTCTCAGAAAGAGCCAAATTCAACTTTCCGTCAAGTTCTTTGGCCTGTTTACTGAGCTGTAAGTTGGTGTTGGCTAGCAATTCCTTCTCTGCAACATACTGTTCAGCTTTACCTTCTGCATCCAAAATCTTTTGTTTCAAGTCTTCATTGGCATTCTCAGAAGAAGCTAGCTTCACAACAATTTGATCAAGCTCTTTCTTCACAGCCACATATCTTTCATTTGCTTCAGCTAGCTGCTCTTGATAACTTTTAACTTGATCTTCAAGACTTGTTAATATCTCTTTCAAAAATTTTGCCTCAGAATCTCTTCTGGTTAAATTATCTAATGTGTCTTGGAGCTTCTGCTCTGAGTCCCTTGTTATAGTTCGGTGTAATGATTCAAGCTTTATGCTTCTCACAGTAGCTTTCTCCAACACTTTTCCCTGTTCCTGTAACTGCTCCTCGGCTGACTCGCGCTTGTCAATAACTTCATTTTCTCTCATTCGTGCAGCCTTGACGTCATTTTCTATTCTCTCCAGTTTCTGTTGAGAAATACTCAATTCATTCCTCAAAATCTCAAAGAGATTTTCAGCTTTCAGTAACTCCTCATTTGAGGTTTTTGACGTGTCTTTTAAATTTCTATTATCCTCCGTGGTAATATGCAAGTGCTCGGTCAGTTCTTTTTCTTTTTCAGTGGCAGCCTGTAGTGCAACCTCTAGGCTTGAAGTTTTCACTTGAATATCCTCAAGTTGTCCTTCAAGTTCAGAAACCTTCAAAGTGTTTTTCAAGGATTCTGCTTCTGCAGCCCCACATTGCTCTTCAAGTTCCTTGATCCTATATTTTTCTGTTTCAAGAAGTAATTCTAATTCGCTCACTTTTTTACCAGCCTCAACTGCCTTAACATGTGATATCTGCATTACATCCTCAAGTTCGACACTATGCTGATGGGTTGTATTGGCTCGTCCCTCATGCTCAGCACATTTGTCCATGGCATTCTTGAGTTCTAGCTCAAGGTCAAAATACCGAGCAGTTGATATTCCCAATTCTTCGGTCAATTCATTGATGCGAACTTCCTTTGATGCTAGCCTCTGCTTCACTTCTTGCAATCGTGATTTTGAATGCTCCAACTCCCCTTGAACTGTAGATAATTCGGCAGTGGTACTCTTCATTGCGTCTTCTACTTTCTGATTTTCTGCAATCTTCTTATACAAGCTTTTCAGTAAAAGTTTTTCATCTACCGTGGAGATTGATTTGACAGTGATGGTATAACCCTGTGCATCAAAAGACGACTCCTCTATTTTAGTGACTTCATCATCAACGGCTGTTTCAATGTCCTCTACTTTCACCTGAAATGAAATTAACAAAGAAACACGTACCACTTTCAAAGAGAATTGCAAGAACATATCAGTTCAAGATGCTTTATGGATAGAAATGGTTAGGCCCCGTTTTTCTCCCATTATTCCAAAACATTATTTGTTAGAGTAAGGTTCTCCACTACACATTCACTCAATAAAATATTCTACACAAAAATCAATAAAGTTACTTTAAATTTCAATCACACACTTTCCAAAAAATACTATTCATCACTCCATTTCTTCTACAATAATGGGAGACAAACACACACTTAGTGCAATATCATACAGGTTGATACCACAAAAGAAACCTGAGACCATTAAGCTATTATTGTATTTTGACTTAAAAAATTGGGACATACCATTTTTAGAACCAACACTTTCTTGAATCAATCATGCTATGAGTATATTATGATTTACATTATTTTTTTGATAACCAGGTATCCTAGTTTAGGCAGACTAAATCCTAGTCCTCTAGCCACCGACCCCTCAGCGACTTGAGGAGGTAAACCGCGGGTTATGCCCTTGTTGACTCCCAGGTTCCTGCATTACTTATACTTCTGGACCCAAGAGAGCTCTCCTAACTCCTTCCAATATATCTTGCCTTCAAGATAAATCCCCCTTCCAAGATTGCTGCCTTCAGGATTCGAACTCTCCACCCTGGGGTTACAAGCCCACAAATGCAATTGTTTCACCAACTTGGATTTTCCTCGGGAGGCATGATTTACATTATTGTTTACATTCTTTCATGTGGACACTATCATCTCATTTGATTTTCCCAACGCCTTTTAACATCATTGATTGTGCCCATAGGGGATGTCAATCATAATGTAAAACAAAAATGTACATTTAGTATTTTCCTTCTTGAATATAAAATTTTTGGGATGTATGTCCAAATGTGTTATTTGACATTGCGTTTTGAACAAATAAATATTCATTTATGTTATTTAAATATTATATAAATACAATTAATATTTAATCAAATATTAAAATGTAGCTTGCTCACGGATATATTATAAACTGAGTACTTAAGTTGTTACGTATAGAAATTTTTTTATTTTAAAGCGATCAAATTTAATCCACTATATAAACTCGAACACTTTATTTTGATAAGGTCGTATTATCTTTGTTAAAGTTTATATAGACTTCAGTAATAAAAATAACTATAATAATAAATATTATCGGATAGGACCATCTAACGTCTAACACTATCATGATTATAGAGAACTAAAATGTTATGATTATAACAATTTGAGCCTCGTACTCAAGCCGTTATATTATATATACTATTCGCTCTAGGAGAGTCCGAGTTCATCTTATCTCTCGGGACTCTCTGTCGCATTCCTATGATTCGAACCCAAGATTGTCTTGTTAGAGACTTAAGTTGAATACTAGTACTTGTCCAATTTATTTTAAGATCCAACTTAAATCTCTCATAAAGCAGAGATTTTGGGTTCAAATTTTGAGGATACAACAAAAAGTCATGAGTGGTAAGATGGACTCAGACTCTTTAAAAGGTAACATTAAATATTATCAGCTTGATTGGTACCAATTTTAATTTAATTAAAATTGAAAATATAGCCATTATTGGGTCTCACTCGTCTAATAAAAGTCAACAATAACGGCTAATTTTTCAATTTTAATCCAATTTTAATTTCTACCAAACATACCCTATATAAGATTTGGGCACGAGGCTCGAATAGTTACAAAAAACGCACATTTTTGTAACGATTTGAGCCCCTTTCCCAATCGTTAACTTACGTGTTCGCTCTGGAAGAGATTAAACTCATCTTACCTCTCATTAGTTTTTGTTGCATCTCTCAAGATTCGAACCCAAGACATTTGCCTTATGAGAGATTTAAGATGAATCCCAATGCCAATTAGGGTAAGTTAACGATTGGGAACAAGACTCGAGTCATTATAAGAAATACACATTTTTTGCAATGGCACTACCTTTATATCAACTGTTAACGTATTGTTTGTTATAGGAGAGCTTGAACCCATTTATCCTTTAAGAATTTCTGTTGCGTCCCCAGAATTCGAACCAAGACATCTGTTTTATGAGAGACTTAAATTGAATCCTGTACAAATTAAATTTTTTTTTATAACAACCCGAGCATAGTGCTTAGTTGTTTACTTATGTACTATATACTTTAGTAGTGTCGGGCCCATCTTCCTCTCACGACTTTCTGTCATGTCCTTCAATATTCAACTTAAGTATCTCATAAGACATGTTTTGGTTTCAAATCCTAGAGGATGTGACAGAAAGATATGAGGGGTAAAATGAGCTCATGTTCTACCAGAGTGGACAATACATAAGTTAAAGGTGAGGCACGAGGCTCAGGTTGTTGCTATGATTCAATTTTATTCTCTCATAAGATAGTGGTCTCGATTCGAATCATGTGGGACACGACAAAAAGCTTGAGGGGTAAGATGCTCTCAAACTCTCCTAGAGCGTATAGTACGTAAGTTAACAACTGGGTACAAGGCTCAAGTCATTACAAGGGAGTTAAACATACGTCTAAATCTTGAACGAATTATGAATGTTAATTACTAATTCGAGTTCTCTGATGTAACAAAGAGTAAGATTAATTATATAGCTCCTGTTTAGTAGGGATTAAAATCAGATTTTTAGTAAATTTTGATAAAAGTTGATGAAATGTGTGGTTAAAAAGTTATGGATTCATGAAATATATGGTTAAAATTAAGAGGAAATCTGATGTAGATTAAAATCAGATTTTAAGTGGATTGTAATAGAAATGTTTGAAATGTGTTGTTGAAAAGATGTATGAAAGATGTGATTAATATTAATTTTTTAACTTTGATTTAAATTAAAATATGATTTTAATCCGGTCCAAACAAGCCCTAAATGTTAACTTTGACTTAAATTAATTTATGAATTTTAATCAGTATCAAACAGGGACATAATCAATAACTTTTTACTTTGGTAATTATAATGGAACTTCTGATATTATATGAGAAATTAAAAGATACTTATCAGAAGAGTTATAATTATTTTATCGATTGTCAGAGACGAGTTGCCAAAGGCATGTCAATAGGAATTAATTATTTAAAAGCTTCGATAATTTCAATTAATATAAAAAAAAAAAAAACAATTCGATCGTTAGTGGACATATTCCAAACTAATTGATTAATCTTAAACGATCAAGAATTGACCGTTACAAGAATTAATTTAATTGACGCTTAAATTAGTTGAATCCATTCAAGTCCCTTCATTGGTTTCCAAGGTAGTTATAATTTAACGTGGACAACACAATTAAATATCTAGAATTAATATGAACATATTACATAATATTTTAGTTACTAGAATGATTACAATGAATATAGACATCGTCTATATACATTCCAAATCTTTTAAAATTTGACATGTGATAAAAGGAAAATTATGGGGAGAAAAAAAGAACATTTCCTATTCTATTTCAATTTATTTTTATTATAATCCTTTTTGAGCCCTATTTTTTAAAAACCCATTTTCTCTCAAACTTATTTTTAACCACACATTCTCACATAAAATAATTTTACATGTAAATTCAAAACTTTTTTTTTTCTACTCTTTAACTAAAGATTCTTAAAACTTTATCATTGAAAAATTTATTTATCCTAAAAAATTGGGGATATTTTTAACTATATATTCTCACATAAAATAATTTTATATGTAAATTCAAAACCTCTATCTATAATCAATGAGGTGTTCTCCTCATTTGTGGGGTACATAAGAATTTTATTTAGCTGCATCCATGACGCTTAGTAGCTCATGCCCTGCAGTTGAATCCACAAGTTGTTCTATTCTTGGGAGCGTGAAGCTATCCTTTAGGCAAACTTGATTGAGATTAGAGAAGTCTATGCATACTCTCCACTTACCATTGTGCTTCTTTACAAGAATAGGGTTAGATATCCACTTTGAATATGTGGCATCTCTAATGAAGCCATTATTGATCAATTTCTCTACTTCCTCATTTAGGGCCTCATACTTCTCAGGTTTAGGGGCCGTCCTCTTTTGTTTATCTAGGGCGTACTTAGGATCAATCTTCAGGTGATGACAACTTATCTTTGGTTCGATGCACACCATGTTCTTGTACCTCCATATAAATACATCCCAGTAACTTTGTAAGAAGGTTTTGAGCCCTTCTTAGGCTTTGTTTGATAGATCTTTCCCCACTTTTAATACTCTAGTAGGGTCTTGAGGAATTATACGAAAACTTCTTAGTTTTTCCTTCGGAGCTGTTTGTAATTCAGGTTTAATTATATGCAGGTCTAGTTTGTCAAAAACAATTCCTTCTAGGGGCTTCCCTGTTCGGCAATTTCTTCCATTTTGACGTATTTCCCTTGTTCGGGGGTGTTTTTTTTCTTTAGGAGCGTCAAACATCTTAGTGTCCAATAACACCACATTAACACTACGGGGTTCGACCTTCCTTAAGGAGTTGAGGTAACACTCACTTGGCCCTATTTGGGCATCTCTAATCATAGCAATACCATGTTCGGCAGGAAACATCATACATAGATGATGAATGGAGATAACTATCTAAAAATCCTTCAAAGAAGTCCGCCTAGTACTCTATGATAAGCAGACATATGATCTACTATTAAGTATTCCATGACATGATGGGTAGCCAATGGATGTATCCCCACCTTAAAGAGCGATTCTCTCCCTTGGAATGATACTATCTCCAGTAAATCCACATAGAGGAAAAGTCATCGATGTCAATTCATGATCAACCATCATCTTATCATAGGTGGAAACAAACAATATGTTAACTAAACTCCCATTAACTATTAGCATACGCCTCAGCCTATTGCGGGCTATCACTACTTTTACCACTAAAGTATCGCAATGGGGATAATGAAATCCCGCCGCGTCTTCTTGGGTAAAAGTAATGGGTCCACTGACCTCATCCTTTGGGAGTGATAAACTATGTAACTAGCCATTGGTGGGTCCTTGAGTTCTCTAGTGTAGTTTCTTTATGCATTTCGAAATTCATCTCTTACATGTGGACCTCTAGTGATTGTATGTATCTATTGGATGGGAGCATTGTCCCCTTCCACTGGAGGATTCATCCTTTACCTTTGCCCATCCTTAAGCCCTTCTCTGCCCTTATCTTTATTGTGACGAGGTGGGTGTTCCCTAGGAGGTTGCCTTATCTCATCTCACCTAAGTGATGGATCATGCTTCGGAGGAGGATGATTTCCTTGGGGGAGCTATTTTTTCTCTAGTATTGCAAAGATTGCTCCGCTTCATGGAGCAAGGTATATCTCTACATTCGCTTGTATCATGACCATAGAATTAGTGATAAGTATAATAATGTTGTTGTCAAGGATATTGAATAA
>CAIGRO010233384.1:0-10089 GCA_903798355.1 Fraxinus baroniana | reverse complement strand
GAGACATCACCCAACTTTTAATTATAGAAAGAAAAAGAAAAAAAAAATCTTGAACTCTTGAATTTCTTCAATGATTCTCGACCAATCCTCGTATATCTTCTTCACCCAAAATCCAAGCAACAATCTTGAATATGCATATAAGATTGTGCATTCTTGTATCAAGCACTTTGTTGTTCCTCTAATGAATGATAACCCCCTTTTCAGTCATCAAAACTAGGATAAAACGAGTCGAATTGTTTCCTATGAAGAGAGGACGAATTGAAACAGGAATTAGAATTTTGTTGTCGAATGTCACCATGTGATCGCGTGGTCATGTTCACTACAATAGCATGATTTTTTTTCTTTTTGTAGGTTGTGTTAAACCATTTTTCATTGCCTGTGATCGCATAGAAGGCCCCTTGTGATTGCAAGGCATGCTTTCTTTGCTCTTTGTTCAATTTGGTCCTTGAATTCCTTTTCCCAATCATCCACTTTTAAAAGCTCGAATAAGTTTAAATATAAAATTATCAAACACTCCAAATTTAAAGATTTGTTCGTCTCGGAAAAATTGTCGATTTAACAAACAAACAAAAATAAAAATAACTTCGTTAAATAGCTAGCCGTATTGCCTCACATTTTAAAATTACTTAACAATTCACAAAAGACTTCTAAGACATGTTGTCAAAACCAATTCTTCCACTTATCCAATACTGGATTGATGTGTGTCTATAGTTAATGCTATCACCACAAACTTAGGTTGATTATTTTTCGACCTAAAATGGTTATTTATTTCTTTTCTATCATAAGATGCATACCCCAAATCGGGCATAAAGGCAACTCTCTTATCTTTCTTCTGTTTAGATTAAGGTTTGGAGGTAATGAGTCGTGTGCTATTCATGTGCTGTGGTTGTGTATTTCGGCCCAAGATGTATGGGGCTCTAGTTCTCGAAGACTTCAGAAAATGTCCTATTTGCCGTGGAATTTCAAAGATCTAGTAAGCCACCTGTTCAATGTGATGTCTGAGGAGGAAATGGAGTTCTTTACAACTACAATCTATCTGATCTAGAAGAGGCGGAATGTGTTTGTTTTTTAGAATAAATTTGAAAGCCCAGCAACAATTTTAAACAAGGCAAGACAGAATGCTCTCGAGTTCAGAGAAGTAAACTCCTAGCCGGATTTTCGCAGCACCAGAGGAGTCCATGCCCCCCAACTTTGGTCACCGCCTCCTCCAAATACATACAAAATTAACTGGGATGCAGCGGTTGATGCATCCAACTGCCGAATTGGAATCGGTATTGTAGTTAGAGAGTGGTCAAGAAATTTTAAAACGGCGTTGATTTGTCAAAGAAGAGGACTCCCCAATGCATTTTTGGCAGAATCCAGCGTAGCTCTAGAAGCCGTGTCGTTCTGCAAACACATTGAGCTCAGGTCGATAATTTTAGAAGGAGATGCACTGAATGTTGTGAAGGGAATTAATGGAGATTCAGAATTTTGTAATTAACCACGCTTACTGATAGAGGACATGAAGATTATGCTCAGTAATTTTAATTCTTGGTATGTAACTCATGTTCCTAGGTTGGTTAATGTTGTCACTCATAGTCTAGCAAAAGAAGCACTCAAACGCTCTGAGGAGAGAATAGTGTTGGAGGTACCCCCTCCTTGTATACGGCATTTGCTCTCTTGATTTAATGGAATGATTTCTCTTCAAAAAAGAATAAATACCTCGGGTATTAAATTGAAGAGCAAGTTTGGGGTATGCGTCTTATGATAGAAAAGAAATAAATGACCATTTTACGAGGTATTTATTCTAAAATGGTCATTTACACTCATTCATTTCGTGCTCAAATTTGGTAAGATTTAACCAATAGAAGTTACTATCTTAACTTGAGATGATTCTCCCCATATATGATTATCTTGACCTCCAAATTTCAATTAAATTAATAACCCTCATTAAAAGTGTAGCTTACCAAGTAAATGTCCAATGCTTAATCAGGCTTTCAATACGTCTTGTGTTCCATGCACAACCTTTTATTTATTTCGATTTTGTATTTTTAGAATATTCAATCAGTGTTCTTATTGGGATCTTTTATAGGGTAGCTTTCGCTTATGAAGATATGCAACTTTTATTTTTCTTTTTGCCATGATTAGTATAATGTCTTATATCGGGACAAATAGTTGGGATCTAACTTCTAAATTATGGTTCTACCTTGGTTCCACCTATTAAAATTTATTCCACACAAATATTGAAATGAGCTTAATAAACACCTATCTAAATAATTTCTGGCACCAGCTTAACCACCCACACACTATCCTTTCAAATGGTTAAAAGGATTGTGTTCGTACAAAACCCGCAAGCATATAGGATAGTTGACAAGTAATATAATTGATGAGCTGAATTATTTTTCCATGAGGAATAATTGCTAATTGTAGTTTACCGGTTTCTATCAAATTCGATGTTGATAACTCAAAAAGAATGTGATATTTGTGATTATCCTAAATTAAGATATGAATAATGTAAAATATTGGTTTTATCAAATGATAACATGAATATATTGGATTTCATAATCCATTGTTCATAACGATTGATAATCCCATATTATTTCCCAAGATATATGACCCTATCCTTAGACCATATCCAATTGTCTACATCAAATTTGGTGTAATTTTACACCAAAATTGGTGTAATTTCGTTTTTCCTCTCCAATGGTTACAACAAATTTGGTGTAGACTACTGGAGACCATTTTACGCCACATTTTACATCAAATCTTATTTTGAATTATTTAATTACAAATTATATTATTAAAAATATTGTTCATTAGAAATTATATTTAATTAACTAAAATATTGTACTTATTAATAAATCGAAAAAAAAAAACATTAAACACAATTCTATAAATTATAAAATTATATTGAACGCACAAGAAAAATTATATATAACGAGAAAAGACCTTCCACATCACTAAATTATTGTTTTAGTTAAATATTGTATTGTACTTTAATTTATGTTGTTCTAGTGCTAATTTATGATTTATCAAATTTGTAACTTTTGACTTTTTAATAAACAATTTTAATTTATTGTTGAAACAGTTATTACTTATTAATTGATTAAATTTAAAAATAAATGTTAAATAAAATTAATCATGGCAATAAAATAATTATAAATCAATTAAAATCTATTAATACTAAAATATTTAAGAGAGGCATACATAGAAGAAACAATTTTTGTAAAGTTGAAAGAAGGGTAAAATGGCGTTATTGAAAATTCTTATATTTGGTGTAAAAATAGTATTACACCAAATTTGGTGTAACACTATTCATTACACTTTATTTTGTACTATATTTGATCTCTTGTTGGAGAGGGTATTACACTAATTTGACACCAAATTTAACCCCTCATTGAAGATGTTCTTAGCACGATCCAATCCTATTCATAGTTCGAATTCATAAGTAAAGAAAGCATTCAATCATATGATTATCACTATAGATTGCATACGCCTCAAATAATATTCCTAATAGCTAGTGCCCGTGTATCGAATATGCTGTGTTCTACTTATTGTGAATCTGCCAACACTATAAATAAATAAAAAGTTATCTAATTGCTATATAAGCAATCAAATAACATAATATTCGTGCATAATTAATCACAAACACAAGAAATAATTAAATTACGATAAGTCTCGAATTACAAATGTAACTCAAAATGTTTCATCATCCATACAATAGATGTAGAAGCTTGAGAAATCACCCAATTGTATCTAGATTACACATGAAGTTAAGAAAAGACTATCAAATTCAAAGAATAGATGTAGAAGCTTGAGAAACCAATTTATTGCACTTTTCCGTCGGTTTGAGCATTGAATCTTCAATTTGTTGTGCTAATTCTCTCTAAAGCTCTTGCTCGGCATTACTTTAATATATAATACGTAATAATAGCTTTCAAATGTGTTCAGATGGCTCTTTATAGGTTAAAATGGTGCAAAATATCGTACAATAAAGAGTCGAAGCAAAAAAATGAAGGAAAATTTTTTCTAGCCGGAAAGTCATGCATACGCATGGTATAACTCCGTGCATACGCATGATAGAATGGTTTTAGCCTCAGTCTTGATGGCCTTGCATACACAAGGTCTACATGCCCATCCATATGCATGACTTTAGCTTTTTGGACCAATTGTACAATTTGGTCCCTGAATTTTTCCATGTATGCTTTTTCGTTCTTCTTCATTCATTTTTATCCCATTGCCTTTTATTCTCATCCAATTACCTCTATAACTCTTGAATCTTTGTTCTTACGTTCAATCCATCCATCAATTATTTGCATTTCAGTCCCTGAACTTTGGATTCCTTGCAATTGAGTTCTTTTTCAATATTTTTTCTCCACTTCAATCACATTCGCTGATTTATACCAAACAAATACAACACACACAAAACTAAGCCATAGTTCATCAAAAACAATAAATACTCTAGCTTAGAAGCCTAAATAAGTGTACAAAATACACTTATCATATTTTGTTGTACAATATGCTCTTGATTTTAACAACCTATGTTAGAAACTCTTTACATTTATTTTGTCAATGTAATCGGTTCAAAAGTCTATAATGACTATCATGACTATTATTGTGCTCAAAAGTGTATCAAAATCTCCGTACTTTTGGTGCTCGTGAGTGGGAAATTTTTTCAAGTTTGACAAAAAGAAATGGCTTCTTACATTAGACTGTTTCAACCATACTATTTAAAATGTAAACTGAGTACCGGTGTTTAGTTAATGAAGGAAATAACATGAAATGGATGGAAGATTGGTTTTCGCAATGAAGGTGTAATCATGGGTGAAAATGCTAAAAAATGAAATGTATGAACGTTTTGCACAAAAACATTGAAATGTAGGGACATTTTATGTTAATTACCCTTTATTTACACTATGAAATGTTTCTCATTTTAGATTCAACACAAGTTTTACACAATATAGGCATTAGTACTATGAAAAGAATATTAAAATGTAAATTCATTTCATATTATTTAAGAAAAGGAATCAATCGTATAAGTACAACTAATTACATATTATTGTTCTCATTGTTAGTAGTACAAAGCTTGACAATTCCGTCATAAAAATAGCCTTTGTGATAATTATCCCATTTCAAGAGAGTACAAGTTTGCACGATTTATATGCGGATTTAATACCTAGTTTTTCCAAAATATCCCCCTATCAAGATTCCTATTCATGTCCAAAGGATGAATCATATTTATCGATGTAACCTTTTTTCCAGTTATGAAATACAAGTCTATGCTGAATTTGCCATCAACTTTTTAAAGACCTTCATTCCCCATTTGGATTTGTTATCCATTACCAATCTCTTGATAGGTTTTGAAGCGAACAGGGACACTGATACAAGTATCATACCACTATCCCGTGACATTTTCTTTGACAACATCTCTGCTTAAACCCCACTTTTGGGGAAAATGGATTTTGTATTAGTGAATTCTAGGAGTGTGTGTGGTTACAAATGAGTTTTGGGAAAAATGAAGCTCAAACAAATGCTTACTTCACTCGCTACAGTGCCAATGTCTTTGGTGTCAATGGATTCACTTTGGCCACATTTTTATTTTTCTTTCAATGCTTATATTACTGTGCATGATATCCGCGCTTATCCTACACAAAGCAATCCTTTGAACTTCTTTTTAGACTTGTTTTGATCCTTGTTAGAACTGGACAAAATGGATCTTGTTCGAATTATTGTTGAAGTTGTTGGCTTTGTCCACGATATTGACTTTTGAAGTGCCGTCGTTAGAATTTTCATCACTCGTACCCTAGATTCTTCGTCAATTCAAAAATGCTAGTCGATTTGTCCCAAAGAGAAATCTACAGAGTTGTCAAGAATTTTCTTCAACTTTTTGACAATCAGTTGCAAATCGTGCACAATGGAATATTATCCAAAACTTTAATGTCAAAACATTTAGAAATTAAAAATTTCTCGGTACCTTCCTTCCCGGCTTTGTATTTACTCTCTAGTGCTTCCCAAATTCTCCTTGGGGATGATCTATATCATATAATCAGTGAGGAAGTACATTTAGAATGTGACCCCAGACATATGAATTCATCTTCTTGTCGCTTCTTTCGTTCAGCCTCCATGTATCTATATCCATTGCAGCTGCTTATGGAATTGGAGCTAAATATAGATACAATATGTAAATGATCTTCAAAGCTATTTACAGAAACTTTATCTTGTCTTGTCCCGAGTGAAGTTGATTCCATTAAAATGATCGAGCCTCACCAAATCTTGATTCATCAATTTGACAGTAGCCAGTGTAGTTTCATTCTCCATTGGAAAACATTGTTTAGTATTGTGAAGTGTAATACACCAATTTCACCAAGTATAACCGGGCTCAGTCTCCAAAATCGACACCACAATCCTTAAAACCACCACAAACCAACACTCCCAATTGGTTGCTCCAATTGAATGAATAACCTATCAAGAGTTAAGGGATGAGAAAGATAAAGCCAAGAATGATTATCCACCAAGGTTAATCAAAGGAAGAAGAAGAGAATACTCAATTCCAAGACACAACAAGGCACAAAGCTATGGTCAAGAGAGGAATGGAGAAGTCGGTTTTCTTCAAGGCACAAAACTAACGGCTTTCAATTGATTCTCATGACCTAGCAACACAAATGGGTAGGTATATGTAGGAATAGACAAGGGCTTTTAGGTTAAGTTAAGGATTAGGCCCAATAACACAAAGTANGGAGAAGTCGGTTTTCTTCAAGGCACAAAACTAACGGCTTTCAATTGATTCTCATGACCTAGCAACACAAATGGGTAGGTATATGTAGGAATAGACAAGGGCTTTTAGGTTAAGTTAAGGATTAGGCCCAATAACACAAAGTAGCGGGCTATCAACCGTAAGAGCCCTCCTAATTCGGGTTGGGCCATGAGTAACTCTAATTGAATTAGGTTACTTCGAATAGCCCAAGTGAGTTACGTGGATGGTTCCAGCAATTGTGGTGTCGATATACAATCAGTCAATTAGCCGATGCCGACTGAATAAAACAACCGAGATTTTCATCATCGCACAGGGAGGTCGTTTGACAACAAATTGCCTAACAAGAATCTTTAGATTATTAAAAATAAAGAAGAGATGAAGAAGAAACGCGAAACCCCAATGAAAAGAAACTAGAAAAAAGGATCAAGACTTCAACACGTGAGAACACTATCCTAAAGAAACATAATTTTTGCACTAGCAAATAACTTTGAGAAATAGACATACCTTTAAAGTTCAACCCCTGAGCAATAAGTGAAAAAACCAGAACTTAAGAGAATGTTTTGGAACTTTAAAAATTGTTTATAGACAAAACATTTGTTGAAAAGCAACAAAACTATCAAGATTGGAACCACCAACTAGCTTAATGCCTAGTTGGTTGAGGTCACAGGTCCCCTACTCGCAACCGCAAAGCATAGGCCTGAAAGGCCTGCAGGGCAGGGGTCAAGAGCCCATGACCTCGGTGCGTCACCTCAAGTCGCAGGCAAGGATCTCGCCTTTCATAATGCAAGTTCGCCTTGGTCCTTGAAGATTGTTCCACTATTTTTCCATTCATTATTTCATGAGTTTGCCACTATAAAAAGCATCCAAAACATCCTAGTTCTCGTTGTTATAATTTGAACAAATTACAAGAGGCTGTGTTTAAAAGCACACTTTCGCAAAATGTGCACATACTGTGTCAATGCATGCCATTTTGTTTTAGGTTGGGAGGAGATTAAATTGTGTTTCAATAGGGATTTAGATGACAAAGGATACTAATAATGTTGCTATGACAAATCAAAAACTTCTTCATTGACCATCATTCATTTAGAGTTTTGCTAGAATTGAGAAATCGCGCTCATAGAAAATTTATGAGGATTTAAGTTTGAGTATGTTTATTAACATTCCATAGTTTTATTTTCATGAATAAATTTAATTGTGCTTCAGAAATAATCTATCTATTTTTATAATAGTAAATAATACTACATAGATTTTCATTTGAGCTCCGTTTGATAGGCCGGATTTTCCATGGAAAATGGGAAAATCCAACTTTTGTAGTGTTTGATTGGGGAAATTTTCCCGGAAAAATATTTTCCAACTTTCTAAATTTTCCATCTTTTTGAGGAAAATAAATTCTTGATATTTTGGTGGGAAAATATTTTCCAGTTTTTTTTCTTTTGCAATTGGAAGAAATTCTAGACACAATGGTAAAAAAGATTTCACTTTTATTGACAATTTTCATGCAAAACAAAGTCAAACGAATGTCATTCGGTATGAATATTTTTTTTTTCAATTTATTTGATTTTTTATTTTTTATTTTGACAATTGGAACAAATTCTAGACCCAATGGTAGAAAACATTATCACTTTAATGGACAATTTTCATAAAAAACGAAGTCAAACGGATACCAAATTTTCAATATTTTCCATGAAAAATTAAACCAATCAAATACAATTAATAACAATTCCCAACAAAACAATTTCTAAGAAAATCTTTTCCCTGTAAAACGTTTTTTTTTCCACCCATTTTCCACCTTTCTATCAAACGTTAACGGTCTCCCTTAGAGAGGAAAAAAATGTTAATTTTATTTTTGCTTTGAGTAATTTTTTTTTTCTACTTTAGTGTTATTTTGCAGTATGTTTCTTATTATACTTCAAATTCTTAAACTCTTTTCATTTTAGCATTCTCTTGTGAAGTTGATTTTTTTTTTTATAAAAAAAAATGTTTATTCCTTTATGGATAACAACTCATCTTACATTTGAGAGAAATGACTCTTCATTTTATATTGTTATTTCTTGTGGAACGATCTTCTAGCAAGCACGTGCAACGTGATGAAGCTTCGAAATAAACCAAACTTTAGTTTCTTTATGCAAAGGAAAAAATGATGTGTTGTTGTTTGACTCAAATTCCATGAGAATTGTGTGGGTGATTGATAAAGAAATCCTAAATAGTTTTGGTTTGGAAGCCTGGTTTAAAATGGGATTTTCATCAAGGATTGAGAGTTTGATTGGAAGGACTTTAGAATGAATAAAAAAGCTTTTGAAGTGCTTGGGACAAAGATGGGGCGCTTGGGTGCTTGTTCGCTTGAAACCCGCAAGCGTACGGGATTGTTGTACAAGTAATAAAATATGTGAGTTAAGAGTATCGTTCCCACAAGGAATAATGTCTAATTTTTAGTTCAATAGCTATTATTAGATTCGAAATGTGATGAAATCAAAAGAGATCGTTTGTACATTATTTATACTAATCATAAATTAATTATGCAGATAAAGTGTTTATCTAATATGAGAATGTTTGTATTGGAATCGTGAATCCCCCTACTGCTATTTAGTTCAATTCTTAGTTCTTAATCTAGTAAATTCATGCATTCAAGACAATCGATAATCCACTATCATTTCATATTCTTTTCCAAGATATATTAAACCTATGTTTAATACGACCCGATCCTATTCCTAGTCCGAATTATACGAAAAACATGCATTGATTTACAAGATTTATCACACATGATTGTACATCTCATAGATATTATTCCTAATACATATTGTCCATGTGTTGATATTGTCGCATTCTAAACTTATTGTGAGTATTCCTACACTACAATATGCAACTTACTATCTGATTGGTGATCAAGCAATCAAATAGTTCAATGGGAGTGCAAAACCAATCAAGAAAATCAAGAAATACTAAATTAATTGTCTCGAATTAAAATAAATAAGCAATAGGGTTCATCATTCATCCAATACAATGAGAAACTANTGTTGATATTGTCGCATTCTAAACTTATTGTGAGTATTCCTACACTACAATATGCAACTTACTATCTGATTGGTGATCAAGCAATCAAATAGTTCAATGAGAATGCAAAACCAATCAAGAAAAATCAGAAAGTATTAGATTAATTGTCTCCAATTAAAACAAATAAGCAATAGGGTTCATCATTCATCCAATACAATGAAAAACTAACCTAACATTCTTATAATTAAATTATACAAGAATAATTGGAAAAAATCACCCGGAGATAAGAAAGATGAAAGTAGGAAAAATTCACGTCCTTGACTCAAAATTTTAAATCGGGCTATGAATCTTCAAAATCCTTATAT
>CAIGRO010233381.1:0-14040 GCA_903798355.1 Fraxinus baroniana | reverse complement strand
TTTTTAAAATTAAAATTATCTATAAATGATGAATCTAACAATTGATTCAAGATTTGGATCATTGCATATGATTTCATCAAATTCAAAAGTTTCAGCTTAGAACAAGTTCAATTATTATAATTAATATAGTGTGACATTATTAATTGACCACGCGGATGAATAAGGTCAATCCTCTCGAAAACATGTTACACATCTACCGTCACGAAACTATCACCCCNATTAAAATTATCTATAAATGATGAATCTAACAATTGATTCAAGATTTGGATCATTGCATATGATTTCATCAAATTCAAAAGTTTCAGCTTAGAACAAGTTCAATTATTATAATTAATATAGTGTGACATTATTAATTGACCACGCGGATGAATAAGGTCAATCCTCTCGAAAACATGTTACACATCTACCGTCACGAAACTATCACCCCGATAAGATCGTCGACCCCCATAAGGTCGCCTACCACCATGAGGCTATGCAACGACCCACATGACTATTGCGTGAAGCCATAGACCCCCATGCCTACCGCATGAGGTCAACACCACACTTAATCATACAAATGACGATGTGCCAAACAAAAACCGTCCAACAACGAACCTGGAAACAACCAACCACTAGAGGAGTGAAAGTCATTCTACCCAGACGTGGGGGAAGTTGGGAGGTTTATATGGGACACGTGGCACCAGCAATCGCCAAAAGCACGACTAGCCACATGTGCCAATAAATACATCTACGGTGAGAAATGTTGTTTTTCTTGAAACCCGAACTACGTGAATTCGCATTATATTATATTCTTACTCTCACAAATCGATTACTGATTCTCACGCCGAATGAACAACGGGGGAGAAAACCCCGACTTCTTTTTTGCAGGTAGCAACCGCTTACTAAAGCAACTGGACCACCGCACTCGATAAAGTTACACGGAGGACAATCACGCAAAACATTCAATAATATATTTATCTTCAGAACTTACATAATTTACACCATTTATCTTTAAACCTCAATATTTTAATTTATAAGTAGAGTTATAAATTTAGATCCTTTTGGTCTATTTCGTTCTACATTTTGGCACAAAAAAATAACAATTAATTGAATTAATTTCAAGGAAAACAAATAAATGAAAGCAGATAAGTCATTGTATTTTACTTAGATATTTATAATTTAAAACAAAAAAAATAAAAATTTATATAATATTCAAAAATAAAAATAAAACATTGTTTTAGAACTTAACCTTGCATTGATTCGATCATACCATTTTCAATTTTTAATAAAATAAAATAAATCAGTTCTCAATCATGCAGTTGCTTTTAATAGGTTAAAAATATCGAATATCAGACATTTTCAATATATTATTAAAGTTAATTCTTATTACATTGAAGAAAAAGAAATAATAAAAAACTTAGCCAAAAAGCCTAATTTAACAAGAAAGTTTAAAACAATTGTTTACACTTGACATTAAGTTATTTGACAATTTAAAATAAAAAAAAAATATATATATATTTTTTTCATCCATTTATTTGTTGAAAGAAAAGAGTGTATAAATGACATAATTCCTTCATTTTAAAAATTCTTATGATTTGGACAGGACGAGTAGGTAGGTCCAAATCACACATAACCAAGTCCAACAAATAAGCAGTCAAATTATAACTAGAAAAGGTGAACCTAAGCACGTCAATATTTAACCCAGTTCACACACGTACACAGTTGAGTCATCATAAATAATTCGATACAAAGGCAACGGTCAATCGATGGACCATATTTTTTGATGCGTCGGTCCATTATGGTAAATTGCGTGGATACTGCCACATACTCATCCAATCCATCAACCTTAGGGATATTTGATAGAGTCAAATTTGGATCAATAGAATGAGTCACCTGGATCAGAGCTCGTCTTGATTGAACCGGTCAATTTGAAGGTTAATTAAACAGTTCAAAATGTCAAGTTCTCTATAATCGACCAGTTTTATCGGTCTGATTTGAGTAACTATTGTAATTTTCATTTGTCACCAAGTTAATTGAAACTCGATCATAAATACAAATAGTTTGTTATGTTACTCCATGTTTTATCGTCAATCTTTTCGGACAAAAATAATTCCCTATATACGATACGTACCACTCAATGTCTGCTTGACTCAACAAATTACATGTTGCCTCTTTTTTTATTTTATTTATTGATTATGACCTAGTGACATTTATTTGTGGAACATGGCAATGTTTTCTCCGAGATAAATTGTGCCAACACATCAACTTCATAATGTTCACATAAATCCAACGACATTACAATGTAAACTAGCATAAAAACAAGCTTTATATCTTTACTCGATGCTACTTTCTTGCAATTTAGATCTAGAAGAAGGGTCCCATAAGCTATGGAATATGGATACAAAATATTTTTAAGAAAATATTCAAAGATATCCACTTGTGTAGAAATTGACAAGCTCTATAAAGTCTTCTTTTGGTGTGTATGTTAAACGAAAAGCTTAATAGTTTAGTTACTATAAATGCTGAAAAGCATTTCTTTCCATTTTCTCTAGTGTTTATATAATTGAAGAAAATAGATCATATTGTGAGAGAATTTAAATCAACCACAATTTTGAAATTAAAACTCTAAAATTAAAGATTCAAGGCCTAAGGGTGTACTCGTCTTATATTTTTTTAAAGTGTAATGTTATGCATCAGTAGTAATGGCGAACAACAATCTACGTGTCAGCGTCTTTTCGAAAATACGAATACCAATTCAACTCAAGATAACCTTCAAAAAGTAGGAATTTTTGTTTAAAAAACTTATCTTGCAAAGGATGTCTAAAGAGCCAATCTGAAATAAAATTTTGTTAAACATCAACGTTGAACGTTTTGTTGAAAAATATCGTGTATGGAGTGACAAACAACGTCAGGAAATACCTTTAAAATTCTGTAGAAATTTCGACAGAGTAACGGTAGGAAATGGACTCCAATTAAATCTTCAAAATGTGCAGAATAGCAGCAACAATATAAAAGTCGAGGCAAGTGCTGAACACTTTGTCCTTAAGTCGAATTTGCCCCGCAACGGTGCCTACGGTTTATGACAATCAACTCCTAAGATACAACGACTATCGTCTTGTGTGAGTAGCACTACAACACACAAGAAACGGCGAACCAGAACTTGTTTACGAACTCCGGAATGCAAGTGAAGAAAACCAAAATTTATGCAACAAGAATGTAAGAATTTGGTTGAGAAAGAAGAGAGAAATGAATGCTATATGATTGCATATCATTGGTGTAAAGATTGGGATGTCCCTAGGGTCTTATATATAGATGATGAGGGTTGTGAATGAAATGTCACGCCCCAGGCTTAACAACTCTTGCCAAAGGTTGCATCATTCACTTGTCGCTTGACCTAGCTGGCCTGTCGCTCGAGCGATAGTCCAGCCATAAGCTAGCAACAGCCTTAGTCAATTTTTTAGACAGCTTCCACTATTTTTCTTCCCAACTTTGGACTTCAATTTCTCATTCATTCGGAATTGGTTTTGAGATTTCAAATGTACCACGACGATCTACTCGACGAGTGAAACAAGTTGGTTTATTTATTTTTGTAATTTGACCATCGAATCAAGTCCGAATATTTGGACGAAGTTGACACGAAAGTCACATTTCCAAGTTTCGATTTGATCACTTAACCAAATTTCAATCTTTTAAAACTAATTTCCAACAATCCCACCATGAATGGAAATTCTGCGATATGCACAATAAATGAAAATGAATGCAGACGCTAACAACGGAGTTCGTCGACAAGTCATAGCATCAGGATAGGTAGCTTGTTGCTTTGAACCTTCTTTAGTTGAATACAATCGAATTTACTAGGCTAGTTGGTGAACATGATGCCTTGAACCATCCAGCCGTTCGTGTAAATTCAGGCAACTGTACCAACACCATAACTCATCTAAGCATTTCGATTATCATGGTTGTGTCCATTTTGACCCTGAACAACTCTTAGTTTCGTAAGTGCTTTCGAAGAATTTCTCAAATTCTCGTAGAAGCGGCCCCACTTCACACTTACATAGGTGATCTCCTACCTTTCTTCTTCAAGGTACATGAATCATTAGAAGTATTTCGCTTATCCTTATACATGCTTATCATAGCACTTTTACATTTTTAGAAATGGGAATAAGTGCTTTACCCTGAATCTTTCATGACTTAGTTGTCCCATTGAATCAAGATCTTAAGATCTCCAATCTATAAGGTTGGATTTTCGCCATAGTGATTCTTATTCGATAGGCTTTAGGCTCATTCCCCTCGAAAGATGGTATACTTGATCTCTAGTAAGTCCTTTTGTCAAAGGATCCACCATACTTTTGACCTAACATATTGAATAGATATTATACTATTTGATATCAACTATTTAATGGTATTGTGTCTCCGACGTATGTGTCGAGATTTACCATTATACATGCTATTCTGTATCCTTGCAGTTGTCGATTGACTATCGCAATGTATGTTAATTGCTGGTACCGATTTTTCCTGACATGAAATTTCTTCAAGGAAATTACAAAGCCATTCCGCTTCTTCTCTGGCTTTATCTAAAGCAATAAACTCGGACTGCATTGTAGATCGAGCTATACATGTTTGCTTAGATGATTTTCAGGACACAACTCTGCCTCCAATAGTAAATACATAACCATCTGTAGACTTTGAATCCTTCATGTCAGATATCCAATTTGCATCGGTATATCCTTCTAACACCGTGAGATATTTTGAGTAGTGTAATTCATAATTGACCGTGTGTCTTAGGTATCTAAGAACTCGGTTCAATGCCTTCCAATGTACAGTGTATGGATTACTTGTGAATCTACTCAATTTGTTGACTATGTATGCTATATCCGGACGCGTACAGTTAGTGACATACATCAAACTGCCTATAACGCGTGCATACTCCAATTGAGATACAGGCTCACCGATATTCTTGGCTAGATGAACTCCCAAGTCAACTGGTGTCTTAATAGGATTATCGTCATACGCCTTAAACTTTTTAAGTATAGTCTCAATATAATGTGATTGAGACAATGGCAATCCATTGTGCGTTTTAGAGATTTTAATCCCTAATATGACGTCTGCAACTTCTATATCTTTTATGTCAAAATGTTTTGTTAGCATTTTCTTTGTTGAGTAAATAACATTCAAGTTATTTTCTATTATTAGCATATCATCAACATATAGGCAAACGATAACATATTTGTTAGGTGTGGTTTTAACGTAGACATATTTGTCACATTCGTTGATCTTGAAGCTATTTGACATCATAATTCTATCATATTTCTTGTGCCATTGCTTTGATGTATGTTTTAATACATAAAGCGACTTTACAAGCTTACATACCTTCTTCTCGTTTCCTGGGGCAACAAACTCTTATGTTGTTCCATATATATTTTTTCTTCCAATTCACCATTTAGAAATGCAGTCTTGACATCCATTTGAGTATTTCTAAATTATACAATGCTGCGATTGCAATCAAAACACGTATAGATGTGATCCTTGTCACAGGTGAATAGATATCGAAGAAGTCTAGACCTTCTTTTTGTCTATACCCTTTGGCTACTAGTCTAGCCTTGTATTTATCGATTGATCCATCCAACTTCAATTTCTTTTTGAAGATCCATTTGCAGCCTAAAGCTTTGTTTCTCGAAGGAAGATCAACCAACTGCCAAGTGTGAGTGTGAGTGTTCATGTTGGATTCAATTTCACTATTTACTGCTTCGTTCCATAAAGGCGTTTCGGGTAAGGACATTGCTTCATCAAATGTCCTACGATCATTTTCTAACTAATGAATTACGAATTTTGGACCAAATGTCTTATGAATTCGTTGTCTCTTACTACGCCTTGGCTCCTCATTTGTTTGAAGATTTCCATAATCTTTTTCATCAATAGTTCGTTTGTGTAAACTTGCTTCCTTTTCCCTACAAGAAAATATATCTTTAAAGAAAACAACATTCCTTGATTCAATGATTGTACCTTCGTATACATCAAGTAATTCAGATTATGAACCAAAAATTGATATGCACTACAATTAGTAGCATATCGGATAAAGACACAATCAATTGTCTTAGGTCCAATCCTCACTTGTTTAGGTTTATGTATTTGTACCTTTACTAAACACCCCCTCACTTTAAGGTATTTGTAGGAAGGTTTTCGACCTTTCCATAACTTATATGGAGACTCGATATTATCCTTGTGTGGTATTTTATTTAGGATATGATTAGCCGAAAGAATAGCTTTCCCTACAAGTTTTGAGGTAAGCTTGAACTAATCAACAAGACATTCATCATTTCCTTAAGGGTTCGATTCTTTCGTTCCGCAACTTTGTTAGATTGAGGTGAATATGAAGCAATAGTTTGGTGAACAATTCCTTGTTCTGCACAAAATTCTTCAAATGGTGCAACATAATCTCCACCTTTATCACTACGAATCGTTTTTATTCGTTTTCCAAGTTGATTTTCACCTGTAGTTTTATTGTGTTTAAACATTTTCAATACTTCATCTTTACTTCTCAACAAGTATATATAACAATATCTTGTACAATCGTCTATGAACGTGATGAAGTATTTTTTACGACCTTTCGTTTGTATGAACTTTAAGTCACAAATATCCGTGTGAATAAGTTCCAAAGGTGTTGTGGTTCGTTCAACCGAATGAAATGGTGTTTTGGCCAATTTTGCCTCTACACATATTTCACATTTTCCATTATTAAAATGCATGCTAGGAAGTAAATTTACATTCATCAATTTTTGTATTGAATTGAAGTTTACATGTCCTAATCTATGATACCATAAATTAGACAACTCAAGAATATAAGTGGAATGAGACGTTTTATTCATTGAATTAATTGGTACAATAGTAAGGACATTCACTTTGAATAGTCCATCTTTTACATAGCCTTTGCCTACATACATGTTATTCTTGGTAAGTATAAATTTATCCGATACAAAGACTAATTTAAAGTTATTCTTGCTTAACAAAGAACCTGAAACTAAGTTCTTGCAAATATCCGGCACATGAAGAACATTGTTGAGGCTAAGCTTCTTCCCCGATGTCATCTTTAATATCACTTTACCTTGTCCTTCAACCTTTCAAGTTGAGGAGTTCCCCATGAACAACTTTTCTCCCTCAGTTGGAGTATAGAAAGTGAACTTTCCTCTATCGGCACGTATGTGACGAGTAGCACCCGTATTAACCCACTATTCCATGGGGTTTCCAACATTGTTGCATTCGGATACAACCACCGATAAATTCATATCAGATATACCATTTGAATTGGTATCGAATTCGGTGATATTTGCTTGGGCTTGCTTCTTCGGTTTGTGGCAATCAACAGAACGATGTCCAATTTTTCCACAATTGTAGCAATTGCCCTTAAACTTCTTTGTGTTCTTTCTTGAAAACTCAACAGAACGCTTCTTCTTTTTACTTTTGGTGTTGGATTCCACAACATTGGCTTTTGCTTGTGGTATGTTATTTCCAACACACTTGTCTAAACTACGGTTGTCTTCTTCAATCGGACCACAAGTTCTTTAATGTTCATCTCTTAGCACTTGTGTTTGAGATAGCTCTTGAAGTCCCTCTACATAGGCGAGAGTTTCTCAATGATTGCAGCAACTTGAAATGATTCACTTAGAGACATATTCTCCGCATGAATATCATGTAGAATGACATGCAACTCTTGCACTTGACTGATGACGGTCTTAGAATCTACCATTTTGTAGTCCAAAAACTTTCCCACAATGAACTTTTTAGTTCTGGCTTCTTCAGTTTTGTATTTCTTTTCCAAAGACTCTCATAGTTCCTTTGCAGATTTCTTGGAACTATAAATGTTGTACAATGAGTTGTCCAATCCACTCAAAATGTAATTTTTGCATAGAAAATTTGAGTGTTTCCATACATTTAGAGCAATTAACGATGCCATATTATTTTCCCCTTCTTGTATGGCGGGAGCATCTTCATTCAAGAATTTAGCCAAGTTGAAGGTCGTGAGATAAAACAACATTTTCTATTGCCATCTCTTAAAATCAGCTCCATTGAATTTCTCCGATTTCTTTCCATGTGAGACAGAATTGGTAGGGACATTCACAACCGGAGGAATCACCACGTTAGGAACACTTCCTTCCGAAGTTTCTATATTTGAATTCATTCGAAGTAGTATCGGTATTGAAAATCGAAGTCATTTCTGTTTACACAAATCAGAAGATCAATCAATAGAAAAGTGGAAGAAGTTAAATTAACGTATGATTTAACTGAAGGTCAAAGTCACTCTAACAGAGAAATTTGACTTAAGATTGTTGGAAAAATATCGTGTATGGAGTGACAAACAACGCTGGGAAATACCTTTAAAATTTTGTAGAAATTTCGACAGAGTAAAGGTAGGAAATGGACTCCAATTAAATTTTCAAAATGTGCAGAATAGTAGTAATAATATAAAAGTCGAGGCAAGTATTGAACATTTTGTCCTTAAGTTAAATTTGCCCCGCAACGGTGCCTACGGTTTATGGCATTCAACTCCTAAGATACAACGGCTATCTTGTTGTGTGAGTAGCACTATAACACCCAAGAAACGGTGAACCAGAACTTAGTTTACGAACTCCGGAACGCAAGTGAAGAAAATCAGAATTTATGCAACAAGAATGTAAGAATTTGGTTGAGAAAGAAGAGAGAAATGAATGCTATATGATTGCATATCATTGGTGTAAAAATTGGGACGTCCCTAGGGTCCTATATATAGAGGATGAGAGGATGAGGGGTTGTGAATGAAATGTCGCGCCCCATGCTCAACAACTCTTGCCAACGCACCATTCACTTGTCGCTAGTGTGTCGTCATTGTCTCACTCGAGCAATAGAAATATAGACTTTTTCACTAGCTTGTTGCTCGAGCGACAGTCCAACCATAAGCTAGCAACAGCCTTAGTCAAATTTTTAGACAACTTCCTCTATTTTTCTTCCCAACTTTGGACCTCAATTTGTCATTCATTCGGAATTGGTTTTGAGATTCCAAATATACCACGGCGATCTACTCGATGAGTAGAAAATGTTGGTCTATTTACTTTTGTAATTTGACCATCGAATCAACTCCGAATATTTGGCCTAAGTTGACATGAAAGTCACATTTCCAAATTTTGGTTTTATCACTTAACCTAATTTCAATCTTTCAAAACCAATTTTCAACACATTTTTACACAAAAGTTGTTTATCATTTGCTCATGAAAAACATTGATTTTGAACAAATACTAGAGGTACAAACCAAACTGATTTTGAAGAGGTTCATGTTGGACCACGTTGGTCTAACACAATCATCTTTTAGGTGTGCCTTTTATTGTTTGGGCCAACATGGTGCGAGTTGGACCCAAGCTATGAACTTTAATATTATTTTTCCAAAAAAATGTAAAAGAAGGAATTGTAAGTCGTTTTTATTTATAATAATTAAGTTTCAAGACAAACTATCTCTGCCAGAGGGAGTCATTTGACCCAAAGGAGTGAAACTAGAGTACTAAGGGTGTGTTTGAGCCACATTATTTTGGAAAAAAAATGTATTCTGAAATAGTAGATTGATGGAAAATGTATAGTTGAAAAAGAAGGAAAAGTTATTGATGTGATGAAAAATATTATTTTATTAAAAAATGTGATTGAAAATGAGAATAAAAATTTTAATGTGTACCAAATAGGGGCTAAATATTAAAGATTGTATACGAAGGAATCTAAAGAAAACATAAAGGAAGGTCGACTCACAACAAGATCAAATTGTAAAAGAAGGTTCAAATCAAAATACGTGTTGAACTTTTCCAAACTGACAACTCCACACATTATAACACTTCTCAGAAAAACCACATTCAAAATTTCTTTCAAAGAAAATGAAGAAATCAATTACAAGACGTTTTTTACATTTAGCTTTTATTTAAATTTAAAACCAAGGAAAAGGTCCACCCCTTTATCACATCCACATCAACATTTCAACGAAACCTCTAAATCAAATGTTGAAATGCAATGTTGACAATCCAAGAACTTGTCAATAATTAATAGTCATCACAAGAATAAAACTTCTATCAACTTTATAATATAATCTTGAATTTTTTGTAACCACGTAAAAAACTTTGCAGCCGCCTGCATTTTAAGTAAAGATACCAAGTCATGGCATAGACAAGTTTACTTAAATTATGACACTTTTATATTTAAATATTCTTAATAGGATTTGGGTGATGGTGTTGTGGGGGGTTACTTTTTATTTAATATATGGTTTCATCGAGTCTCGGATTTACCAATTGCAATAACTTGTATGAGGTAAAATAGTTAAATCCATCAATGGCCATCCAATTTTATACTTTGTGTCCCCAGTCCACCCATTTTGTTTTGTTTCATTATAGCCACTCAACTTTATACATAGTGTAACCATGATCACCATATTTGATTTTATTTTATCATGACTACCCAATTTTATATAATGTTTCACCATAACTATCTAATTCCATATAACATTTAACCATGATCATCCACTTCTTTTCACCTTTTTGATTAATTTTAAAAGGAGTAAAATGGTAACTTTGCATTATATATAAATAAATCAATAAATATAAAAACTTATTTTAAAAAATAAATAAAAACTTATTTTTTAAAAAAAAACTTAGAAAAATAAAATAAAATAAAAAAATTATTTTAAAAAAAGTTTTTAAAATAAAATAAAAGTTACCTAGAAAAATAATAAGTTATTTAAAAAAAAGTTTCCTTAAAAAAATAAAACATATTTTTTAAAAAAGACTTTAAAATAAAATAAAAACTTATTTAAAAACATTACTGAGAAAAATAAGATAAAATTAAAAATTATTTGAAAAAAAAACTTTTATTTTTGTTTTTGTTTTTAATTTATTTTATATATATAATACAAAGTTATTGTTTTACCCCTTTCAAAATTAGTGAAAAGAAGTTGAATTGTCATGTTGAAATATAATATGAAATTGAGCGGTTATTGTGAAACGTTATATGATATTAGTTGGCCGTGTTGACATTAAATATAAAGTTGGATGCCATGGTGAAACAAAATTAAATTGGATGGCTATAGTGACACTAAATATATAGTCGGATGGCCATGGGTGAATTTACCTAATGTAAGAAAATCATGCACAAAGTAAAAAGAATTAATGATTTTATTTAAAATATATGCTTCTAGAACAAATTTGTGACAAAAATATATAATAATGTCTTGGATTTGGATTAAATGTCTTTAAGATAATTTATAAAATTCTTATTTTAATCCACTTTTTCGTTCGTTAATTCAGATTGATTGGTTAATATTTACCATTCAAAAGTACATTACTTAAAAGAAATTTACACAATGAATAAATATCGTGTTTGTGACTTTTGGAGCATTCTTACAAAGAATTAAATTATCACTATATTTATTCATTTTTTTTCTTCTACTTTCAAGTGCATGATAACCCTAAAGGGTTGTGGGTTTTTTCTAACAATTTGGGGCTCTCCCTTCACACCTCCATGGAGATGGTTTACAGGGTCCATAACTACTCTTTTTGATAATATTGCCTTCAACCATGATGGTTTTCAACTTTAGTTTTGTTGGTTGTAATCATGGAACTTGTCCAGTTTATCTATAACAAAGCATGTGTAACAATGTGGAAAAGCATTTGGATCTTTTGCCGGTGTAGTAATAAACGCTAGTATGTAATACGATATTGATTAAGCGAAGTAACAAACTTGTGCACGCTATAGTGAAGATATTACAATTTCACCCAATCCAAAATATCACATTATTTCCTAGCTTCTACAAGCCTTGTTGCTGTTGTAGAGTAGCTCATTCACACGACATTTTATGTGTCAGTAGATGATGCAAACCCACGTAGTAATTGAAAGAATCAATGTTTAAATTGTTGAACGCCATAAGAATTTAATTCTTGATAAGTTTGGAAATAATTCAATGAAAAACGAGTAGAAAACAATATGTCTTGCTATAGTATTTCTCAAATTGTGTGTTTTTACAATGAAATGAATAATCCTATTTATATGAAATCTATAAAACCTAGTTAAAAATGGAATTATACCTAAAAGATATAAAAAAGATACCATAAAAAAGTTTTAATTAAAATAGAAATCTATGCCAAATTTGAAAAAACACGTCCTAGTTTTGTACTATGCGTCCGCATAAGTTTATTGCATGCGATCGCATAGGCTAGTCTTCTGCCCTCACTTTTGTCGCGGTATGGATGCATGTGGCCGCATGCCTTGGAATACTATGTGGTTGCATAGTTAACTTTTGCAGCTCCATTGTCCCTTATTTGAACCAAGTTGATTCATTGTGTTCATTCTTCCATACCCAATATGAAACTTATCAATTTGCTTATTACAATTGATATTTCATCCACCGTAGCTAGAACAAGTAGTCATATGGCTTCTTTGACCTTTTTTGCTCATGACCTAGTCATTGATTCTTCCTTCACGATAACGGGTCATTGTTCTTACTAGCTCCCGTACCATGGTTCTCATCATTCCTTCCCTCTTAAAACAGATTTGTCCTCAAATCTCGACCTACATCAAACAAGGAACTATCATAAATATTGAAAATAGCAGAAATGTTATACTCACCTAGAAGTTCCAATTTATAGGCATGTCATTAATCTTTTCAACCACTTGGAACGATCCATTTTCTTTCAGTTGCAACTTTGACTTCATTTGAGCCGGAAAGAGTTTCTTTCTCATATGTACCTAAACCCAATCTCATGGTTCAAGTATAAAACAATTTCGTCATTTATTTGTTTGGGAAGTATAATGCTCATTTTTCTTCTCAATCTGACACCGTACCTTCTCATAGAGGGATCTTACCAACTCAGTCTTCTTCTTTCCATCTAAACTTCCTCTTTCATCCACAGGTAAATGAATTAAATCAAAATGTGTTAGTGGATTAAAACTATAAATAATTTCAAACGGAGTATAAAAAGTAGTAGAATGTGTAGCCGTATTCATGCAAATTCCATGAATGGCAATCAATACTCCAAACTTCTCAAGTTCTTATTGATTATAGTGCGCAATAGTTGTATCATAGTTCTATTAAGAATCTCGGTTTGCCCATCCATTTGTGGATGACAAGTTGTAGATAATAATAGCTTAGTTACTAACTTACTCCATAAAACCTTCCAAAAATGACTAAGAAACTTAATATCCCTATCTGATACAATATTCCTAGATGTAAGCGCACTACTTCGTTAAAGAATAAATCCGTAATATTGATGGCATCAACAGTTTTTTAACATGGAATGAAATGCGCTATCTTGCTAAATTTGTCTACCACCACAAATGTGGAATCTCTTCCTTTGTTAGTTTTAGGTAAACCCAACACAAAGTCCATAGACATATCAACCCAGGACTCACTAGGAACGAGTAATGGCGAACTTCATAATTGAGCTTTTAAGTCATGGCAGACAATTCATTTTTTTCATTTCTAAGAGTCTTACAGAACTAAATTTTTTAACTTACATTTTACAATAAATTAACAAATAAAAATAAAATATTCAAAATATTTATGTTGCAATCAAATAACAATACAAAAATGTTCTAAACGATCACTTAAATATAATTTGTCTTGCAGTTTTGGAGGCAAAAATATCAATCAATTTTGTATAGTCTAGTTGTTCAACCATTTCTTTTTCAATGGATAACATGGTCAATCCATTCAATCTTTGCTTTGACATAGTTGATCAGAGATAAGTCTTGATAAATTTCAACTTGGAGAAATTTCTTTCTGCCGATACAACTGTAACTGGTATAGTGATCAAAATCTTGTAAGCAATGCAAGCATTTGGAAAACAATCATTCATTTTCTTCAAGTAATTTAGCACATCAACCACTTCAAAACTATCAACTCTGTACATAAGTCATCACCAATAATGTCTAAATGTCTATTATGGTTCAAATACTGCTCACGATTCTTACAAGATTTCAACAAACTGTCAACATGCATACTCTTTAATCTCTTCAAATTAAACAAAAACCCAAACATCTCTTCATAATGTTTAAATTGTTCAA
>CAIGRO010233368.1:0-12522 GCA_903798355.1 Fraxinus baroniana | reverse complement strand
TTTTTTAAAAAAAAAAACTCATTTGTGTGGCATAAATTTAGTTTTATATTCGTTATTAATTTTTTTGTGGAAACTTTTTAATATACGAGTACTTATTTGTTATTTAATAATAACTTTGAATTAAAAATATATAATATTTTTTCTTAAAAAATGACCACAACAGAGGCTTTTGAGTGTCGGTATCCGACACGTGTCGGACACATACACGCTACTCTAATTGAAGTGTCCGTGTTACAGATAATTTTACTACTGCTTTTATTATTTGCTTAAGATACGACTTGATGGAATTTTGTTGGAAATGAAGCTATAAAATGACGCATGTTTAAAGTAATACTATAATTGTTCAGCCAAAAGAATCGAGACCAAGATCTTTTGATGATAAAGTCGAGCAAACTTTTTAAATACAGTACAAAAGTTGCATTGTGATATAAATAAATAACATGTACTTTTTAAATGATAGATTTACTTTGTAATGTCACATGAGCTTTTCTTTTCATTTTTTTCGTGAAGATTTATTTGTCTCTCTTGAGTAAATGAAATTAGATTTGCTTTAGAAATAAACCAAAAAAAGTCTTTTTAACACTAATTTTTGTTAGAAATTAACCTTTATTCCACAAATCATTTACAAAGGCAGGCCAGTCAATCTACAGTCACAATGAAAGACTAGGCAAGAAATCAGTGTGAGAATGCTAAATGAAACTTAAAACATAAAAACATAATACTTTATTTGTACAATTCATGGTTATATAAATTGTCCTACATAAATTTTTCATCTTCACAATCAGAAACCTTCTTCAAGCTCCTACCATTTCAACCGGAGAATCTGTGATTTGCAGAGGTTCGACTTGATGCTTTCCGTGCTTAGGTTGATGCTGCGACCAATACGTGTGGGCAGCTAGGACTCGATTCAACAACTCCTGTGGCACGGGCTCTCCCCTACGTTGCTGAGGGGATATGCTTGCAGTATGAACTAGGGTCTTCCATTTATCCTTTAAACCAACCAAAACCCATATTAGAGACGCAAAGGGATGATTATTGAGTCACTAATCGAATAATTAAAATACTATCAACCTAATCCATCCCATGTGATTGTTCACTGGTTTCTCATGCAATCATTTAGCACTCTACCAATATTATAAGCCTAAAGCATGTGGAGTTGTCCTAGGATGATGACATCTTAGCCAAACATAAAAATATTCACACACTAAAAAGAAAGGCACCAATTATAAAAGACCAAAATGTATATTATATATAAGACATGAGATCTCGATAAAGATACCAAGTAATAAAAAGTAGATTACTGATATACCTTCAAGTCCACATAAGTTCTATGATCTGCATCCTCAAATGCACGCATTTTAACATTACGCCACCTGCAAAATTAAAATTTAATCAGATTTTCAAATTCCTTGATTAAGGAACAAATATTAAATATGTTCACCCCTATACCATAAATATTAATATATCACAAACCTTCCAGTTCCCAGTTTTTCAACTGCTTCAACCAGGGCTTCCACTTCACCCACAGAGAAGGGTCTCCTAGTCCTACGTTGTGAAAGTTCATTATGTTTACGTTTTGAGTTAAAGGGAACTACTGCAAGTGCCTCCATATTTGTTGGAGGGACTGGAACCAAGGCCTTGGAGTCGAGCAATGCTTCATCTTTTAATGCATCAGTAGGGGCATTTGGGGAGGGTTTTAATTCATGGTTGCTACCAATATCATTGTCCAACTTCATAACTAGATGAGGATCAAGTGAGGCCTTTGAAATGCCCGAATCAAAATATGGACTGGCTGGAGACCTGAAAAATAAGATACATGATTAGTAGGACATTTGTCATGTTTTCATAAGATATCATATGTGGAATGTGTGTTTCTAACTTATCCAAAAATGAGCTCATTGAAAGGGTAATATATTTTTTGTCCCTATTCTTCCATTATTTATGTTGTTATATTCAATAATTGAGAAGCCATGGATTTTTGAAATTAGAATGATTTCATAAACAAAAAGGTTTTTGAATTTTATATGACGATTAAATATTCCTATGGAAGCTAAGCAACGCACATCTGTAGGAACGGTAAAATTTCTAAAATAACAAAACCATACATTCCTCGGGCTTGTTAGAATTTGACCCGCCCCAAAAAAAAAAGGCTAAAAACATTACCATACCTGGATGATTGTAGACCTGCATTACATTGTAATACCAGAGGAAGATCTTTTGGAGTCCTCGGTCCAGAAACATGTGTAGAACTTGGCTCCAATGCAAAACCAAGTGTATCGAGGTTGCTACTTTGAGAAATTCCAGCCTGCCGTAGAGTTCTATTGTCGTCTCTAACCTTCTTCCCTTGAAGAACTACCCCAACTTGTAGTCCACTTCGAAGAATAGCAGTGACTGCCTCCATCACCATCCTCTGTGGAAAGAACAAGGTTAGAAACCAGCAGACTAAACATTAATAAAGGGATTTGCTTTGCAAATTTCACCAAAGAAATGAAATTCAAGAACTATGGTTATTTCTAAATGCATGTTAATTACAAGTAATGGATAAAGTCAAGAGAAATGGATCTAAAGATAAGAATGCATGTCTAGAAAATCAGGAAAAAGTATAAATTTCGGATTTTATACGTTGTATTAAATGAAAACAACAATGAAAGTATGCAAACCTTCAGAGAACCAACGGTTGCAGTTTCAGGAACCTCAATTTGAAGTTCTGGCACCCTGAATGACTTGATGTTAAATTTCACTGGCGAGGGTAAAACACATATGTTAGAACTTCTTCTAACAAAAATACAGGTAAAGATGAAAAGTCAAGTATATAAATCCATAATGAATATGGTACCCTTAGAGTCCTTTAATTTTTGATGAGCTTTAACTGAAGCTGACACTCCATTTTCTGCAAGAAAATAAGAACAGTTATATTGGAAACTGCATAACAATAGACCTTCCAATTCCAGACGGGATAAAGGACCTTTATGCAGGATTGTAGCTGAGCTACTCTTATCTCCCGTCATCTCCTTTTCAGGTAAATTAGAGACACTTTCGCTGCTGGCCTCTTGGTCATATGCAACTTCAAAGTTGTGATCAAACAATTTCCTTTTCTTGATTGGGGCCCAATGACATCTTTCTCTTTTGCAAATGTTTTTCCTGTATCGGCAAAAGTATTTCATTCCCTCACCTGAGAACAAAATTCAGGTTGGAGAAATTGGATAATCAGTTACATAATGTAGATAGTTTACGAAAATACAGAAATTCAAACTAATAAGACAGAGAATTTTTTTTCTAAATCCACTTACCGGAGTTATAAATTTCACGATCTTTGAATTTTGGAGCTACTTTCCTGTATTTAGATGTCAGCATCTTCCTCGTTCTGTGGTATCCATTGCATGGTTGTAGCCTAAAGGGCCTTATCTTGGTGCTAGGTTTATTGCACCCAAAAGAATTTTCGTCATCATCTCTAATACCTAACTTTACATCATTCCTGTGCTTTTGCAACGGAGCACCAGGAATAGAGTCCCTATACAAGGACAACTGTACACTACTCTCTGAGTTAACCAGTACATTAGTATTCACACATTTCTCGATTGGATCTTTTACATCTGATGTGTTAGCCATGGTCAAGTCGCCTACCTGTTCTCTTTCATCCACTAACTGTTCTGGTCCATCGTCCATTTTAGGGTCATAAATATCACCAACATCATCCGAGCATCCCTCTACTTTACAAGGGAAAGTTCCATCTGAACTTCTGTCCTTGCACATTTCCAACTTCATATCATAATCAACTTTTGTTGGCAAATCGTGACTTGCAAGTGCAGAAGTGTGTTCCAAGAGAGAATCATTTTCTGCTTGTGGAAGTCCCTTGCCATTTAATAAATTATTGCGATCTTGAATAGAAATTTCTGGAACAAACGCACTCTCGACACAACTTCCCTGGTCAAAATACTTGAATTTCAGAGCTTTATCATTTTCAGGTAGCCTCGTCTTATTACCATCTCGGTAAAAGCTAGGATGCACTTTCCCTTCGGCTGCATTACTTGAAGTGGAGCTTTCACTCTCCTGTAGCAACTTGCCAGCTACAGCTGCAAGTAATTCAAATGCAGAAATTGTGCTGTCTTCCACCAATTTCTTTCGTGGGCTTCTCCTCTGGGAAGAAATATAAAGCTGAGATGCTCGGGAACATACTGAGCTATGAATGGTAGAAAAAAATATAGCTTAAACACAAAAGCACATGCTTACCCTAATTGATCTAGGTGCTCTGGGAATAACTGGAATTCTGTAGCCACTGAATCCATAATCCTGCCTCTTCTTTGACACCATGACTCAGGCAGCATGCCACAATAAGATCATCAAATACCGTGGTGCAATGTTATCACCCTCAATCTATAAAATAATCCACAAGCATTTTATCAATTAACAGAAAAATGGGAACATGCAAATTGCAGAGCTCCCAGAAATAATCAGTAAATCAAGACAGGGTAGTGGAGTGAAATCTAGAAACCAAAAAGTATAATTGCTTCAGCAGGGAGAAATCTATAAAAACCGATGACTGAAAACAAGAAAGTAAAATATGATCTAGAAATGGGATCTATAATGGAAATATAGCCTTTCCAGTCTCTAATCCACCAAACTTGAAATGAACCGGGTTTTTTTCTTCTCTATTTGAGACCTCCTTATTCATCAAAAAGTAGAAGTTTATCCCAAACAAATATAGATAACAATTCATCAAAATTATGCCAAGGTTAGACAACTGCATTTCAATTGAAGTCTAAGAACAGAAGCCATAAACATATAATTGATCATAGATCTTAACAATAAGAAGATTTTAAACTGATACCCTACAAAAATAATCAAACGATTCACCAGAAAATAAAGTCAAAATGGAGCTTAATAGTCCGGATTAATTTAACGCGTGAAATTATTGCACATGGCAGAACGTTATTTAACAAAACCTTCAATAGAATGGAAACAGGATACAATTGTTAAAAAAAAAAAGATTTCAAATTCGTCAGATCTAGTAATATGATCATGGCTCTCATCAACTGAAAATCAGATCGCTGGAAGTTTCATCAAATGTAAGAAATACAAACGTAGGGATTTAAAAGGAAAAATCTAGCGGAAACCAAAAAAATCAAACAAAAATTCAAATTCCAAATTAAATGTTCAGTTTATTCAAAGAAGAACCTTCATTTCGAATTTAACCCAAGCAATCGAATGAAATAAGAGAATTTTAAAGATTCCGATCAGATCTCTGCAGGATCAACTTCAATTTCACCAAAAACTAAAAAGAAAAACTTGCCTGATTTCCATAATTCTACACGCTGAGCAAATCAACACTTCAAAAATAATCCTAAAACTTCAAATCCAATCAAGAAAAGGAACAATTAAAATAAATAGATTATTACCTGACGATTGATCGATTTGATGAGAAATATATGCGTTTGCTTGTATTTCTTTGCTGCTTCTGTACAGATTCTGAGAATTACGAATTTACGTAACGCAAATGAACAATTCTATGAAAAGGAAAAAATATGATCGGGACAAGAGTTTTAAAATAAATGAAAAAAAAAAAGAGTTTTTATAGTTATTAAACCTCTGGGTTTGGGAAAACCAACCAACCAACCAAATGTAAAACCGTGCTAAACCCCGATCTGTATATATTGTTTTATATATACGGACGGTTGACCCCCACAACCGAACGAGCCGGTAAAAGGGGTAAAATTGTCCGATTAAACATTGCCAACCTGTGGCCACCCCTTCTTATTCTCTAATCTTACGGGTTTTGTGGGTAGGAATTAGGGAGAGGTACGTGGGGAGGACAGTTGGACCACTTCCTAACTCTTCTCAAACTATTTGCAACCACCACTCTATCTATCCATCTATCTCGTAGATAGAATGTGCCACGTGGCACTATTTGTAATATTACGTCATTCGTTCGATCGATGAAGAAGTGACCTCTTATGTAATGAAATTTGTAAGAGTCGTTCTCGTTCATGTCAAATTTTTTTATCATTTAATCTTAATTGATAAAAGTAATCGGTTTATTTTATTTTATTATTATTATTTTTTACGTAGGAACCAGCAGTCGCTACCTATGAATGTGTACTCGGTAAATCTCTCTTCATGTTCAATAGTCCGCAAACCGCACGGAAGAAATAAACCGCACTAAACAAGTCCGATGCGACGAGCTCGACCGAGAAAATGTTGACATGGGATTCTAACTCATAACCTTCGATTTCCGAGTTTACATGCTCCACCAACTCGACCACCGTCAAAGGGGAAAGTAATCGATATTTTAAACTTTTGCAATATTGCTTAAGATAGAGAAAAGTTTTCTTAATATTAATGAAAATACCATTTTAAAAGGTAAAAAGGTTTTATTAGTTATGTTGTTGAATAAAAAATCCAAAAACTTCTTTAGTACCATTAATGATCTCATGCGTCTCGATCAATGCATATATTATGTTAGGTAAGGAGTAATAACAAATCTAAGTTAAATACTGTATATCTTACCATTAATTTAACGTACCAATTACTAATTAAGTCTATTCAAACATGAAACTTAACTATAAAAATAGTTTATGTAAAACATGTTGCCTATGAGAAGAATTTCTTATCTCGAATTTCCTGGTCAAATCAATCCTAAAAGAATATGGGATGAAGAAAAGTGTAAGCAAATTGTTATATTTAATTATTTGTAGAGTTCATTAGCATTGTTTGGTTGAATAATTTTATCTGATAAGAGTCACATTAGTTAAGGTTTTGAACTTCTAAAAAATTTCTGCATAATATGTTGAAGTTTGCAATAATCATGCCCAGAACAAGAATCACATATACCAATTTGATAGATTGAAATTCATACATGCAGAAGATATTTTTATTTATGAATATTACCAGTTAGATTTTTCTCTCCTTCCTCCTAAAAAATAATTAGCCGTCGATGTGTCAACCAATAAAATTATATGGAGATGAGAGGGAATCTAGCCTTTATATATGAAATTATAAAGCTCTCTAACCCTAATTAGGCTTACATAATCCGGCACACGTACTTAAAATTACCACATTATAAGAATAAAGAACGTAAGGTGTACAACGGTACAAGTGATCACTTAATATATTGGGCTTAATCAGAGTATCATTACAAACCATATATCTAACCCGTAAAATTCGTAATCAAATGGAAGCCCATATCATAGAATTATTATAACATTCTCCCATTTAGGCAAACATTTGATTGCTATAGAACAAAATATTTAACCTTCAGGTCAGACTATAGAGGTGGCCACACAAGTATAGCTCCAATGATGACATCTTACACAACATGATCCGATTCAACAATAATGTTAACATCGAACATGGAAGTCGTTTCACCAATCAAATGATGTAAGACCACTCCACAGCTACAAATGCCAACATCCTTATCGACATGGATCCCCATCCTCCAACCAATGTGGTGATATGTTGTATGAACTTAGCACCAAATGTGATAAAAAAACTGTGTTGATTCGTACCAGTCTTCAAAATGTTTTTAATTAAAATGAAGCCACATGTCTCTAAAAGATATTCATCTTATATCTTTAATTGTCATATCGCGAGATCAAAATAAAAGACATAAGTCAAATGCATGCTAAAAATAATTTATGGATAGAAGAAAATAAATTTTATTATTGGAAGGGGTTGTACCCAAAGAAAATATGGGTTGCCTAAGTACCCCATGAAGGGATCAAGCCAAAACGTAGTTCTCTTACATAAATAACTCCCACTAACCAAAAACATCAATGTTTCTACAATACCCATATTAGTAATATATGTCTTAAAAACTTTAGGAGCAAGTTCGTTAGTCAAAGGATCTGCAATCACTGCCTCTATATTAATACGCTATATTTTCGTCTGCCCTTCATTGGCTCTGTCTCTGTGATATCAATGTGTTTTGATCCACTAAACTTTTATTATTCCTTGAAAAGAACACTGTTGCGCTATTATCACTATAAATAGTGATTGACTTCGAGATGGAGTCCACAATTTTCAGCCTAGAAATAAGATTCCTTAACCAAACGGCTCGAATTGTAACTCCATAACATGCCACAAATTCAGCATGCATAGTAGAAGATGTCACCAGAGTCTGCTTAACACTTTTTCATGAGATAGTACCACCAGTGACATGAAAATATAACCTGAGATTGATTTCAAATCATCTTGACATCCAGCAAAATCTGAGTCTGAGTAGCCTACCACCTCAAGGTGATTTGAATGCTGGAAAGTGAGCAAAGTTTTTTTTTTAAGTATCTCATAACTTTCTTCAACGTAGAACTCCTCCTATCACCAAAGTCATTTTCCAGAAATTTAGCAGTGATTGACTCAACAATTCCAGTGCCATGGTTTAGATAATAGAACTTATATCCTTTTGATATGTTTGGGGTACCCAATAAGGTAACTAGGAGTGGATTTTTGGTCTAATTTCTTCTCAAAAGGATTACAAATTCTTACCTTAACTAGACATCCCCAAACTCTGAAAATGAGCCAAACTTGGCTTACGTCATGTACACAACTTGAAGTGTGTCTTTGCAACGGCTTTACTCGAATCTCTGTTCAAAATATACGTAGCAGTTTTTAAGGCTTCACCCCATAGATATTCCGAAAAATTCGTTCTGCTCACCATGCTTCTGACCATGTCTTTAAGAGTTCGATTACGTCTTTCAAAAATATCATTCTGTTCAGGTTTCCTGGCATGGTGTACTGAGGCATTATACCACACCTTTGTAAAAACTTTGAAAAATCACTCATGTTTTGACCAGACTCGTCATACTTCCCATAGTACTCCACCCAGGTCAGATCTTACAACTTTGATGCTTTTCCTCCATTTTGGAAATCTTGAATTTCTCAAGTGCATGTGATTTATCATTAATCAAGTAAACATATCCATATCGCGAGAAATCATCAATAAAAGTTATTAAATATTTGTTCCCACATATGGTGGAAAGGAAAGGTCCACTAATATCGGTATGTATCAAATCCAAAATACCATCACTAATAGTGGAACCTTTCCTAGTGGATTTAGTCAACTTTTCTCTTATACAATCCACACAAGTTTCAAAATCAGAGAAGTCGAGAGAGGGAAGTATCTCAACTTTAACCAATCTCTCCATCATACCCTTTGAAATGTGAACCAATCGCTTATGCCACAACATGGATGATGACTCACAAATTAGAGATCTTTTCTTTGACACAATCACAACACAAGAACCTTTACCAAAAGAAGCCAAAGACAATTTATATAACCCATCACTTAAGAGGTCAATTCCAATCAAACGAGAATCATAAAACAATTCAATCATCCCATTGCCAAAATTAAAGGAAAAACCAGAAGCTTCAAGTTTCGATATAAAAATTAAATTCCGTCTCATTGTCGATACAAAAACCGTGTTCTATAAAACATGAGAAAAATCAGACTTCAAAAATAAATTTTACTACTCATATGAACTCAACATTCACTTGAACTTCATTCTCAATGCACATGCTTACTTCATTCTCACTTAACCTCCGTTTGCTCGTGAACCCCTATGGAACTCTTCTTCTTCTCCAACTAAGTCTTAAACTTAAAACAATCTTTTTGTCAGTGACCATTCTTTTTGCAAAACTTGCATTAATCATTTTTCTTTATCGTTCCTTTGGGACCACCAGATGTCTGACCTCTAAAACTTTTGTTCTGCTAATTGTGGTGTGACTTGTTGTCCTTGTGGAACTTAAACTTATGGTTATGAGAAGACACATTGTTCTGTGATGACTGAAAAGCTAATTGCACAATTTCGACATTCTTACGCCTCAACCTATACTCCTCTTGCGCACATATAACAATAAGGTCATTCAAATCTCATTTATCTTTTTGAGCATTATAAGCAACCTTTAGCTGATTAAACTGACTCGAAAAGCTATTCAAAACATGATAGACCAGACAAGGCTCAGTAATGAGAATTTTAAGAGCCTTTAATTTATAAGATACATTTATCATGTTCATAACGTGCTCCCTCGCACTTATACCATCATATTTCATATTCATTAGTTTGTCCATCAGGTATCCAGTTTCAACTTTATCAGATTCAACAAATTTCACTCCTATGGCATCCACAAAAGCTTTAGCATTTTCATTATCCGAAATAGCATCCATAATGGAATCGGATATGCAGCGCTTAATAATTTTCAAACAAAGTCTATTAGCCCTTTCCCACGTTTCATATTTAGCTACATATTCAGAATCGCTTTTATTTGTGGGTTTCGAAAGATGCTTCTCCATTGCAAAATCCAACCCCAAAAGACCAAGTGTTATTTCTACGTCTCGTTTCCATCTTACATATTTATTCCCAGTCAAGGTTTCAATAGCTGACAATTGACTTGAAATAGTTAAAGCATTTAAAATTGTGAAAACATAAAATATCATATTTAATATCATCCAAACATAATACATACAATGGATGATAACATATCCATCTAATTAACATGGGCTAAATTAGACAGTCCGTAATTAAAGTCAAAAACAAATTAACATTATTACGGTAAGAGCTTAGATACATCATTATAAAGTCACATGTGGGCTGACAATATAACACGCTATAAGGTACTCTTAAAACATATAATCAAGCTAGTTAACAGAACAAATTGATTTTTGAAAAGACCAACACTTTGGGTAGAGGGAGATTTCTAGATTAAGTAAACTCGTTAACTGTCTTATGCAAATTTTCAAAAATATCACATATAATAACACATTTGGGCAAGATGTAATAATTCGATATTACGATGTTAACGTTCATTTTTTTTTTTGAAGAAAACCAAATAAATAAAAATGAGTGTGCCACCTTGACAGTTACCACCCACTTTTATTTCAAGATATTTCTTTTAATGAGAGCACTAAGACGGACTTGAAGTCTACGAAAAATTCAATAATAATCACGCAACATATTCACAACCATTGGCTGATGAAAAACAAATTTCATGAGCGATTATAAGACGAAATCGGCAACTGAATTTCAATACATAAAAAAGAAATTTAGATGGACAATTAGCAATGACATTTAAAATATTTCAACAAAAGTATAAAGTCGTCAATTTTAAATATAATTTTAATTTTATGTCGAAATTGAAATATATTTAGATCAAATTTTAAAATCTCATTTTAAAAAATTCAAATTCCATATTTTAAAATGGTAAAATTGACCTTAAAATAAAAATTATGAAAAGGGCCTCAAATATAGAAATTACAGAATAGGTCCCTTTTCTTTAAGATTTTTAAAATGATCCTTTGTGAAAATTGCAAGCGAAACCCCCCAAAGATTCGGAAATTGTAGAAAAGCCCCCTCCCCAAAGAATCACAAATTGTGGAGAAACCCCCAAAAATTTCTGAAATTGCAAGCAAACCCCCATCCCCAAATCAAAACCCGACACCCAATCTGAAAATCAAAACCAAGCCTCAAATTGAGTGGCGCCGCCCCGGTCCAAAACGCCATCTCCGCAACGGAGACGTCGACCGGCAGCTGATGGCTACGGATGGCGGCAGCCGTAAACTGCAGCCGGCGCTGCAGCCCAAAACGGGTAATGGCTGCAACGCCACTACAGCCCGCTGCCTGCTCCATCTCGTGATTTAGCCCATCCACTTCCTTCAATTAACAAATCAATTCCTCAAATCGCCAAGGCAAAATGAATCTATACATACACAGATACACGACAAGGCAAAAACCCATATGCCCCACACACAAAAACACAGGGTTCATATACACACAGACGGGCGGAGCTGCAGAATTTGATTTTGGGGAAAAACTCAAAAGGCTCCATATCCATCTATGCGAGAGAGAAGAGACAGTGGCCTCGATTTTGCTTTTAATTTATCTTTGTTTGAAAGATTCTAATCGTCCGCTCACATACTAATTGTTGTAATTATTTTAGTAATCATGTTAAGAACAAGAATCACATATGATGATTCGAAATTCATACATGCGAAAGACATTGTTATGTACTAATATTATTAGCTAGATTTTCCTCTCCTTACTCCTTAAAATAATCAACCGTCAATGGAGCGAGACAATAAACAATATGGAAAGGAGAGTGGACTTAGCCATTATATAATAAATTATAAAGTCGACCCATTATCGACTCTAACATTAATTAGGGTTTACATAATTCCGATCCACATACTTAAAATTACCACATTATAATAATAAAGCTCGTAAGGTGTACAACGACTTAAGCGACTACTAATATATTGAGCATAATCACAGTATTATTGCAAACCATACATCTAACCTGTAAAATGAGTAGAATCCCTTAAATCAAATAGCTTGAGAGACTCTCAAGTTGAAGGTGGACATGAGCTTGAAAAAGTGCATAACTTACATTTCCAATGGAATTTCCAAAGATTTTAATTTTGTGACGTTTGACTGCTACGTAATCACTCCCCATGAGAAGAAATCGACAACTTTTTTTGTTTCCACTATGATGACTTGGTGACTTTTTGTTAACATTTGTCACAAAACGTTCAAGGGA
>CAIGRO010233367.1:0-14595 GCA_903798355.1 Fraxinus baroniana | reverse complement strand
ATGGGAGGAGCAAAAAAGCTCCTTTCGCCTTGAGAAAACCTAACCAAGAAAACAAGAGAAAATTCTAAAGAATTGGCTTTGATACCATGTCAAATATGCTCAATAAAAAACTCGATACCCCTCTTTGTGAGAGGTTTTCTAATTAAATATGACTAAAATAATAATTAAATATGGAAGCAATCAATTACAATATTAATTAATGGTAAATTTTTTTATCTATATCTAATACGATTATAATAATATAATCGTAATTTTCGACGATCTTCATAATCTTATTCAATTTTCGGCGATCTTCGGAATCTTATTCAAGCTCCTTGACACTTGGGGCATTGTACTGGAAAAAATGTCTTGCAAATGACTGTGTATTGCTGCCACTGTTTATAGCATACATGTGGCCTTGAAACGAGAAGATACCTACAAAATCAGGGGTGGCACATTGTTTTTTAGGATTTATCCCTCCAACATATCGTCTGACATGGAAGATGGAATGAGCATAAGATGAAAATTTCAAAGATATGTCAATTGTTAACATTTACCGCTTGGCATTAATTATCTTTATGAACCATCAAAGTCACCACAATTTGCTAATCGCCTAATCTTATCTTCTCATCATGATTTGAAATAATCTTTCCAATTGGGGTGTTCATGGTCATACTGTGTTAGAATTCTTGACATCCAACGAAAAAAAATCATATATAATGTAAATGAAATTTACCTTCATGAGACTATATCACCAAACTCTGAAATTCAAAGGGGGCAGATCTACACTTTTAAACAGCCGTTTTTTTTACAGTTTGAGAGAAATTAACATTTTCAGTAGTAATTCAGACTTGGTTGCATATTTTGATCTTGATTACTTTGTCAAGGTACTTGAATCCTGCATTTAAGATCTAAAGGTAGTGAAAGAAGAAAAAGGAAATATTTATTTATATTGATGGGTTCAAAATGAGCTGAGCTTGACGGTACATGTGAACATGAACAAACTGAGCTCTTTTCATTTTCACATATACAGAAAGTGCATGTTTCTTTCAAGGCGGAGGGAAAAATTGTTTCTTAATTATAATTTTTCTTTCGAAATTTGAATGATGGTTGTGTGGTATCAGTTGAAGCAAGGATTTTCTTGGCTTTATAGAGTTAAGTCCATTAGCTGCTTCTCTGGCATATATGATTATTTTTTGAATAGTTCTCTTGTTGTTTGGTTTTTGGATTCCTTCATCATTGTACTTCTTCTCTGCCAGCTTATGATTTGTTTATAATGCTTGCACGCATTCTCTTTTGCAGGTCAGCTTTTACTGGCCAAAGGTGATGTTGAACAAGCATTTAACGCTTTCAAGATTGTACTGGATGGAGACCGCGATAACGTTCCAGCTCTTCTTGGTCAGGTACTTACATTGTAATGCTATTTTTGTAAAATGACTTATTATTAATAATTTAATCGGATATTTTTTATTTTTACTTTTATGCTTGTTTGGAAAGTAGCTTAAAGACATGCTGGACTGTGCCTTTTTAATAAACGGATTTGAATGGTCAGGGTGCATCCCAGTTAATTAAAAACTCTCATACTGTCCCACAAATTCCCTCTACTCTCTTCTTACTTCTCTCCTTTTCTATTCCTTGCTCTTTTAGAATAGTTTGGTACAACCAGATGACACTTTTGGTAGGAAGAGTAATTTCTTCTTCCCTTCTTTTTTCTTTTTCTTTTTGTTGGTGGGGGTGGGGAAGGTTTGTTGTTTGACTCCGTCGCTCAGGTGAAAGATATTTCTCTTCATTTTAGTTGTTTTGTAGGAGGTGGATTGGAAGAGATGAAAGGGGATATTGATTACTTATTCCCTTACCGAATGCTAGTATTTTCCATCTTATTTGGGGGTGTTTTTGTATGTTTTATTCAATTCGTCTCAACCTTAAAATTGTGAGGATTGGAAATACAAGTCATGAAAATTTTCTCACTCTTCTTTATTTCCTTCACCTCCCCCCAGCCAATCCTTCTTGTCTTTAATCTTGCCTTTTTAAGTCTCTCAACTGTATACATATTCTTGCATTTCAGGATAAGCTATATAAGTCTCAGGCTGATGTGCTTCATAACACTGTGGGCTTGTTATTTCTAATAATTGAATTGTGGCTTTTGTAGCCATTAACAATCTTCTATTTATCTGCAGGCTTGTGTCCACTTTAGCCGTGGTCGATATAGTGATTCATTGGAGTTATATAAGGTTTCCCCATTTCTTTTGTACTTTCTGATAGAATGTTTCCAGTTTAGTGTTTTGGGAAGGTGGTTGTGGCTGGGGAAAGAGGAGTCCTCTCTTGAAAATTTTACGGTTTTTATTCTGTTACCTTGAGCTGTGAACCTGGTTTTATGTTTCTGTTTCCTATTAAATTATATCCGATTGGTCAGAGGGCCTTGCAAGTGTATCCTCGGTGTCCCACAGCTGTAAGACTTGGAATAGCTCTCTGTCACTACAAATTGGGTCATCTTGAAAAGGCAAAACAAGCATTTTGTCGTGTTTTACAGGCAAGTTGCTTCTGTCCTTTGCTTTGTGCATTAGCTCAGCTTGTAAACTGTGACTTCATTTTACTTGAAATAATTTTGATGTGGGCTTGTACTTTGACAATCTATAATCTGCAGTTAGATCCAGAAAATGTTGAGGCTCTTGTGGCACTTGGAATTTCAGATCTGCAAACTAATGAAGGTTAATTTTTGTTTTACAAATATGTAAATTTTAAATATACGGAAACATTTACTGTAAGTTTTAGACACGAGTTCTTACTAGCACGTGATTTTACTGGATGGGAATAAATGTCTTGACTAGTGGTGACAATGAGTCTAAGATATCTGCTTAATGATGATTCTCAGACAGTTACGTTTCACCAACTTTTAGCATCATTGTCATTTTAGATTTTAAACCGATCTTATTGTGGAGTTGATTCTACGATGTAGTTCTAGGATAAATGTGGTTTTGATGCTGGAGGATCGTTCAAGTTTATGAATTTTGTTTTGGCATTAGTTTATTAAAATCTTTCTTCTTGTGCCAAACTTGTTTGCAGCTTCTACTATCAGAAGTGGAATGGAAAAGATGCAGATGGCTTTCGAGATATATCCATACTGTGCCATGTCACTGAATTATCTGGCAAATCATTTCTTCTTTACTGGTCAACATTTCCTAGTTGAGCAACTGACTGAAACTGCACTTGCTGTAACTACACATGGCCCAACAAAGTCACATTCTTACTACAATTTAGCTCGATCTTACCATAGCAAGGTTGATATTATATTTTTTTGCCTTTAGATCATCAATCGTGGTTTGTAAAATCTGTGCGCGGTGAAAATAGGAGAATTTCACCTTTCTTCTTTTCTCCTGCTTAATAAATTACCTCAATGATTTTCTCATCTACTTTAGGTGACCATGGATTTCATTTAGTTGCCAGTGATGGACTATGTCAACTCGATAAATTATTAACCTTACAATTATTCTCGTTTTCCCCCTTTACCTATGCTGATAATAGGTCTAATTTTTTGCTTGATTTCAGGGGGACTATGAAAAGGCTGGAATGTATTATATGGCGTCCGTAAAAGAAAGCAATAAGCCTCATGAATTTATATTGCCTTACTATGGTGGGTATATCTTGCCTTCTGTCTTACACTAGTCATTACTCTCTCTTAGTAACTTATTGCCAATAATGAAAAATATGGCAGATGTAGGACAAGCTCGGTGGTCAGTAGTAACTGTTGGATCACTTGTTGCACTAATGGTTTAATAAAACAAAAAATAATAATTTCATTGATTGTAGTGAAAAAAAAATTCATTTGCAATGTAAATGTAGCATTTCAAATTGTACACATCATCCCATGACAAACACCTAGAATATAAGGATTTAGTAGGCAATTCATATTCATGATGAATAATTATAATATGAAAGAAATTAAATTCTTAACATTATCTCCTTTTAAACAAATAATAATGTATAGATAATAATTCAATCAGCCAGAGGAATCAAAATACTTGTATATATGTCAATAATTATAGTTCATCTATGGGGCTATGATTAAGCAGGAATAAATGCAAATTGCAAGGACATACTTTTGGACCTTATTTTGTTTCCTAATGTCTAAATCTATATAATCTCTATTTTTTTTTTTGAAATGTTGTAGTCATTGTTATTATGTAGAAATTTGGGGAGATAAGCATAACTAAAAATAAGACCTCTTGTCAGTCAGGATGAGATACAGGCCATAAAGGAGGGGGTGGGGGGAACTGACATATGAACGAAGAGTCTGAAGCCCAGTGTTAAAGACCTTAGCACATCACTATACACTTCTGGTGCATGAATCTCACATGCTCCATATTCCACGAACTGCCAGGTAGGTGATTTAGGTTGAGGTGGAAACAGATCAGGTCAACAAGGTCCACTTGCCCATGAAGTTAAATTGGTGACAGTAATTGCATTTTTTAAATTCCCATATGAAGTCAATATGTGAAGTAGGTTTTCATTCTGTGCATCCTGGTTGGGACAATCATGATTTATATAAAAATGGGATAAGTGAGTAAACTGAATAAAGGAAACCAAGTAGGTGTTGTCCTTTTTACCACTTTTTGCTAACCGCATGTCCAGGTGGTTCTGCAGCTTTTGTTGATAGATGAACTGCGTATGATCAATGTAGGACGTACTTCTACTTCAGTTTCTGGCTTAACATTTATAAGTTAAATGGGACGAAATAAATAAAAATGGAAGAACAAAATCTTGGTTTTACTGTGATAAAAGAAGCTTTTGCACTTTAAAATGAATTGATGGATGCTCATATTATGATCCTTGATTTTTGAGTAAACGGTATGTGGCTGCTATTTGTTTGCCTCTGAAAGTCAAATATGCATAGCCGCTATTTGAGCCTCATTCTCTAAAAATTCATTTTTCGCCAAATTCAATTTCATCAACACATTTTCCAATAAAATAATTTTGCACGTAAACTCAAAACTTTTCCATACTTTTTAACCTCACATTTTTCAAAAACATCACTATTACAAAATCTATTTTTTCAAAAAATGGGGCTCAAACAAAGCCATAATACTATGCAATTTGCCATGCATCTAATATAACCCTATCTGACCTTATGCATCCTTAGATTTGGTGCCTGTCTTCTATCTTGTCTTTAAGGAAAGCTGGAGTAGTGAACTTGGTGATAAGACAACCAACTGGTGATTTGTGCTTTGAAACAATGTCTGACTGCGCATGAACTGTGCATTCTCACATCATAAAATAAATCTGTTGACTGAGATCTGCAATGCCACTCCAAACAGTAATTTCATGCTATATGGAAACTACGAAGAAATTTCCTGGAAATCCTCTCATGTTTAGTTTCTCTTATTCAGCATCAGTTCATTGAAAAATTTTGCTTCCTTGGAATAGGTTTGGGGCAGGTTCAAATGAAATTGGGAGACCTGAGAAGTGCCTTGTCAAATTTCGAGAAAGTCTTGGAGGTGCAACCAGAAAATTGCGAGACATTGAAGGTGAGAGTAAACAAACATTGAAGAATGTCATCTGGTTTTGAATTTTTTCTACATATTCACTCTTCATGGGTTGTACTTGACCAAACTAAAATTGTATTTGCTTTGAGTTAGGCTCTTGGACACATATATTTTCAACTTGGGCAAAACGAGAAGGCCCAAGAACATTTTAAGAAAGCTACCAAAGTCGATCCTCGAGATCCTCAGGTAACTGTCATGTCAGTTATCCAGTTTGGTGATATTGCTATACTTGTATTGTAAGTGCAGGACATAAAAACTTTATTTTTCGAAATATAAATATGAGATCAAATTGATGTGCTTTTAATTTTCCCAAGTCTATCAACTAAATATGAAGTAAACATTTTCTAATAAAATCATTATGTGTTTTGGATGGACTTGCAATACGAACCTATAATACGAGTCACTTAACCTCATCTAGTAGGAGACGCTGTTTCTTATAAATAGCAGAATGCTGGTAGAATAGCTATTTTTACATGTTGTCTTCATTTCTATTTTATTGTCTTTCCATTGCCAACGGAAATTACGAAGTGCCTGACCTTTTAGAAATGATTATAGGTTAAATTTCATTTGGATCAACCAACTTTGTTGGCACTAGTAACAAATATTACGACGCTATGTTATCTTAGTACAACAATAGCTACTCCCCTAATTCAAAGGATTCCAACAACAAATTCAAAATCAAAGAAAAGTACTAATTTTATTGACAACTAAAAAAGTATAAATATCAAGATGATATATAGAAGTGTAATTTCCAAGAATTAGATTTGACATGTCTGTGCCGTGTCACGTGTCCTGTGTGCCAGTTTTGCAAAAAAGTTTTGTGTCAGCTTATGAAATTCGATCACATTGGAATGTTTCTGAGGCTGAATCCACGCTGAATTTGATAAATCCATTCATGTGCGTTCTATAAAATTATGCGTTATTGATTGGAAATTTGAAATACATATTTTTAATATTTCTTTCCGTATTTCCAGAATATGAGTGGGTGACTTGGTATTTGTGTCTTGTTGTGGCCGAATCCTTGCTTCATAGGGTTAACCTTTTTGTTGTCGGCATTGTCCTGTCTAGCCTGTCTTTTTCATGATTTCAGAGGAACACACAGTATCTGATGATTTCATCACACACATTACCGAGCTTTATTCACTAACGTACATTTTTACAGGCATTTCTGGATCTGGGAGAGCTGTTAGTGTCAACAGATGATTGTGCTGCTCTAGATGCCTTCAAGACAGTATGGGCCTTCTGAACTTTAGATATTTTTTTTGTCAATTCCCAACAAGTAATATTTTCTGGCATCTTAGAGTATTATTGCCTATACCCTTGTTCAAGTTATATTATTATACTCTTTTATCTTTTGTATACCCATAAACATTGTTTACTGATGATCACACTGTTACTAGAACTGTAGAAGGGAAGAATGACATTGTTATTTGTCAATGGGAGTAATAAGTGATGACAAATTTAAGGCTATGTTTGAAACTGTTTCTTATCAAAATTCCAAGTAATTAAAGAATATCACACCTTTACAGAGTTAATTGTGAATGGGAGAAAGAACTATGAAAAATTTAGTGCTGTCTCTTTGAAACTTGTTTCTTATAGAACCATTTAATTAAAGACTCTTCGTACCTTTTCCAAAGACATTGCTAATATGTCCTTGAGAGTATTTAAAGAATTTCTTATTTCCCCTTCTTTCACTATTTATACCTTACTCTCAGCAAATGCATTAGACTTTTCTTCTCATGCTTCCCCTTCTGGAGGGATGAAGAGTTGGGAAAAGGTTGCTGATATAATTTACTTTATTGTTATCTTTTTGAGAGAGTTCTCAACCATTTCACTGAAATCCTATTTCTGTGGGTCCTGTTTCTTTAAGGTTGTCTTTCATGTCCTTGTGGTTATCTGTCTTTTGGTTCAAGGAACTTGACGGAAAAAGACTATTTGATGTGTTAAAATTTTTGCTCTTCGAAGAGTTGAACATTTATTCAAATGGGGGTGAGAGAGAGCCCCTGACCCCTTAGTTTCTGTTGCAGTTATTTATTTTCAAAATATTGTGAACATTTTATTTTTTTTTTCACGGGATTTGAAACACAATAGTGAAACTTGGTGGTTTCATACAGGCTCGTAATCTTCTGAAAAAGGGGAATGAGGAAGTACCAATAGAGCTGCTTAACAATATTGGGGCTCTCCATTTTGACAGGGGAGAGTTTGAGGTCTTTACAAGTCCTTCCTTGAGTTTGATATACTTCAGTGGTGGATTGTTTGATTGTTTCTAGGAGTAACCTTGATGGCTTGTGGATTTCCAGCTTGCTGGTGAAGCCTTTATGGAAGCTCTGGGAGATGGCTTATGGCGTAACTTTGTTGATGCTAAAGCACAATCCAGTTTTAAAAATGTGGAACAATCAGATATTAGTGAAGAAAGATTAAGTCCTAGTCGCAAAGTCCAATCCAGCTTAATAAATAGTGCACTATATCCAATTGATGCCAGCTCATCTCTCCATCAACCCAGGGACTTTCAATTATTTCATCGACTTGAGGAACAGGGTACATCTGTCGAACTTCCTTGGAATAAAGTTTCAACATTGTTTAATTTTGCCAGAGTATTGGAGCAGATGCATGACACCGAAACGGCTAGCATCTTTTATCGTCTAATACTATTTAAGGTATGCACGGTTACTCTGCTCACTTCCCTTTCCGATAGATATTATGGGCATTGATGACAACAAAGGTAAATGGAAATGATCTTAAACTTGGTTTTTGTCTAGAGAGTTTGCAATATAGCATACTTTTCCTGCAAGTTCTTTGCATTGCATGCCTTGAGGAGAAATATCATGCTTTGATTTCATAGGTAAGCCTACTTTATAACTATAACTGACTAATCGATTACTTCATTTTTACAATTAGTCTTTTGTCATTTGAATTTGTACAGTACTACCCATTACTTTTCATTAAAAGAAACCAATGAAGCAGTAGAAGCAGAGAATGGGATAGTTTGCTATTGAAATGATAAAGGAACCATGAATAAAGATTCCCCAAGTTGATGCATAAGCACATTTCAGAACTGGTTTACCTCTTTTAGACATTAACTCTCAAACATGAATGTAGTGTTGCATATTCATTTAAATTTTCTAGTGATTTGGTACTGAGGTTGAATTTCTGTAGATAGAGCTTGCATCAAATTTTCATTTTTTGTGGCAGGAGTTGAAGGCTGAATCAAATCATCTACTAAAATTACATCAAACTATTTTCTATCCCCTTTACTTCATTGTCTTTCCGTCTCTATTCGAGTTGCCAGACTTGGGGAAAATTCAAGTCCGTATATAATCTTTTATTCTTTCAATTTCATCGTCGTTCTTTCTCATTGTTTTACCCCTTCCCATGTGCTTTATATCTGCAGCATGATACAGATGTTTGAGAGTATTCAAGTTTCACCATACTCTATGATGTTTACAGTTTGCGATTGATCCCCAACCGGCACTTATATTCATCTGCAATGTTTGGTGTTAAAAGTAGTTGAATAAGGCTGATTGAATAGAATAATTCTGTATTACGTATCATAGACTTGTTTTGCTTGTATATTTTCCTTGCAATTTATTCTAACCTTTATCATGAATTTTCAGTATCCGGACTATACAGATGCTTATCTGAGGCTCGCTGCTATTGCAAAAGCTCGAAATAATATTCAACTCAGTATCGAACTGGTTGTTATGTCCTTCTAGCGATTTTATGAAATTATTTTTCATGTTTATTCCCTTGTGGTCTTTTTCAAGCAAAGATGTTTTTGGTCTTAGATTGGTGATGCTCTGAAGGTGGATGACAAGTGCCAAGATGCTTTGCTAATGCTTGGTGACTTGGAGCTTAAGAATGACGACTGGGTCAAGGCAAAGGAAACTTTCCGGGCTGCTAAAGATGCAACTGATGGGACAGATTCTTATGCTGCAGTTAGTTTGGTATAACCATATTCAGAATGTTTTCTCTGTTAAATTTTTCTGATTATTAGTTAGCAATAAAAATGCATCTCCAACTTGCTGAAGGGTTTTTCCTGCTATTTTCCTTTTCCTCGTGCAGATCTGAAGGAAGTTATGCTTGTTTATGTTCTGTCGTAGTTTTGGCAATTTTACAATAATGGTTTCTTGTATTAATTATTACATCTGGTAATTTATGGTCTTGCTTTGATATCTGCAAGGGAAATTGGAACTGCTTTGCAGCCATTCGCAATGAGAAAAGAGCTCCTAAGTTGGAAGCTACACATTTAGAGAAGGCTAAGGAACTGTACACAAAAGTATGGCATTTATCTTCGAAGTCTAAATTGAATAGCTAGTCCTATTTCCTATTATCTTTCTTTCTAAATATCAGTTAAGCTCTTGTTAATAAAAATGAGTGCAATTATGGAGGGTGGCTTTTAGCAAATACAAATAGGGAAGTTCTCCTTGGTTGATTTTTACTCGTTTAGGCGGCGTGGTTGGAATTCCTTTTTGTTATTTGTTTGTGAATTTTATATATAGGGACTGGCTAAAATTCCTTGTGACATGTGACTAAAGTATTCCATCCTACCAGGTTCTGCAACAGAATCCAGCTAACCTCTATGCAGCAAATGGTGCTGGTGTGGTATTGGCAGAAAAAGGTCAATTTGATATAGCTAAGGATCTTTTTACGCAGGTCTGCTGAACATTTTGTGTGTTAGTAGTGATTGAGGGAAGATTTATGCTTGTTTTGAGAGTCTTCTGTTCTCTATTTCTGCAGGTACAAGAAGCTGCAAGTGGAAGCTTTAATGTCCAGATGCCAGATATCTGGATTAACCTGGCTCATGTTCACTTTGCTCAAGGCAATTTTGCTTTGGCTGTGAAAATGGTCTGTCTGTCAATTTGTTTCCATATTAGTCTATGAGATGAAGTAATCTATTTTATTTTTGAATACATTTCAAAATCACGTGTGTCTTTTGCAGTATCAAAACTGTTTGCGAAAGTTCTATTTTAATACCGACAGTCAAGTGCTTCTCTACTTAGCACGCACACATTATGAAGCTGAGCAGTGGGAAGACTGCAAAAAGACTTTACTAAGAGCCATTCACTTGGCTCCTTCAAATTACACATTTCGGTTTGATGTAGGAGTTGCAATGCAGAAATTCTCGGCATCGACTCTTCAAAAGACTAAAAGAACCGTGGATGAGGTTCTCTTCTTTTAGCTGAATTTATTTTTCTTTGGAGTCATGTGAGCAGTAACTGTTTAAGTTTCATTTCCGATATAACTGCTTCAACTCAATCCTTGCTTCCTTCCTTTAGTTAGGTGGTGGTTGGGGTGGGAATGGTTTGTGCATTACAATATTACATAATCAAGTCATCTGCTTCCTTGCAAAAATAGCTGTAGTTGCATAGAAGTGAACATGCATCAGTGGAGAAAGTTCACTTGAAGGGTAGCAGGCTAGCAGCTATTCATTTGGTTTTTCATCTGATGAACAGACTCCTATGATGTTAGGAAACTCGTATATTTGTTATATCCAGGTTTTATATATTAAACTTGGTGTTATATAGATGTTAAAACTAGGCACCGCACCATCCATTTAGTTTGCATGTTCATTTTGTCTCATTCATTTCATCAGGCTACTGAATTGAACTGTGCCTACATTGGAGCATTAAGTGTGTACCAATCACGTGCACAGCTGAGACCCTCTGCAGCCAGCTTTAAGGGGATACTAACTAGAGGCTTGAGGATCATGTTTATCATTAGCGTTGCTGAATATTATTGTTTCCAACAAATCTTAAGTTGCTTAACAGGAATTGTGAATATCTTCCACAATTATTCTTGATGTTGTTTTCTGATGCTGGTAGCTTTGCCTACCATATGTACCAATCCATGCACTGAATCTAACACAGGATGCCACTTCAACAGTTCATGTACTGACTATATCTTAGTTGTAGCAATGGATTTTTTTGCACAATCTCCTGCCACCATTTTACCATTTTCGTGGATATTATTTTTTTAATTGCTAGAGTTTCTGTCTTCTATGTTTTCTTAGGTTCAACAAACTTCTAATTTACCCTTGCCAACCTTTCCTATACCCCTTTGAGACTTGCTTTTGCTGATTATGGAACTTCTCTTGATGAGGTAGGTGCGAGCAACTGTGGCGGAGCTTAAGAATGCTGTCCGTTTGTTCAGCCTGCTGTCTTCAGCCTCTAATCTTCATTTTCATGGATTCGACGAGACAAAAATTGGAACTCATGTTGGATATTGCCAGCACTTGCTTGATGCGGCAAAAGTTCATTGTGAGCTTGCTGAGCGAGAGGAGCAAAAAAATCAGGAAAGGCTAAAAGTTATGCAGCAGATGGAGTTGGCTGATGAATCCCGCAGGAAGGCAGAAGAGCAAAGAAAGTTTCAGGTCATTACTGTGCATTTCTTCACATGAAATATAATTTTTTTGTTTTACATTTGCTCATACCATTCAAAACAGTTGGAGAAAAGGAAGCAAGAGGATGAACTAAAGCAAGTTATGCAACAAGAGAAGCATTTAGAGCGTATCAAGGTATCATTATTGTGTCAATTTGGTGTGCGTTTTTAATTTATGTTATTAGTTTCTGAGGCTTTCTTGAAAATTGTTTCTTTTCTTGCTCAAGCATTTTCACACTCACACCAACACATTTTCTGACCTTGCAAATTTTGTAGTGTAAAAGGATAGAAAATTTTCTTGGCGAATTTCGTATATTTTTCAGGGAATGGTATTCTTTTCCCTGAGATGCCACTTCTATAAATTGGTAAATATTTTGGTCAAGAGTTGAATTTGGCAGTAATTCACGATGTTAACTGGAATATGCAAGAAATGTAGTACCTGAATATTAGGATCTATTCATTTTTCCAAGAATCTCATTTTTCTGAAGAAATCCTTTCCTCCTTTGCGCTACTACATTATTTTTCCTGGATACAATCTGGATAGATAAATTGGTTAGGAACAAAAATTGCATAAAAATATAATTTATTTGATTGCTCTAAGTTCATGCATTGTATTATTTATTAACATCTCCTTTTGGTCAATTTTTGAATGAGATCTTACAGAAAGGAGAGTAATTTGCCTGTTTATGTGTTTTAGTCGCGTGAAGTGATAATCAGCCTATTCTAGTCTAGTATGAAAGTTGAAAATTATATGGTTATAATGACTTTGAGACTTGTTCCAGACAATGATAACTGGTTTTTAATTTTTAAACATCGGTTGTCCTTTTCTCGCTGAAAATTTTACATTTATATAGATTTGCCCTTATTTCTTTTTTCCACATCTTCCCCGTGCTTTCAAAACTTGTATTTATTTTTAGGAACAATGGAAGAGTAGCATTTCTGCTTCGAAGCGCAAGGATAGGTCCCAAACTGAAGAGGAGGAGAGTGGGCATGGTGAGAAAAGGAGGAGAAAAGGTGGAAAGCGCAAGAAGAAGGAGAAGACGTCACATTATGAATCAGAAGAAGTAGAAGCTGACATGGAGAATCAGGAAGACGTGGAATATGAAGATGCCAATACGAATTACAGAGAGGCACCCGATGATCAAGTAGAAAACAATCCTCAAGATCTTCTTGCAGCAGCTGGCCTTGAAGATTCTGATGCTGAGGATGATGCTGTAATCTCTCTCTCCCTCTCTCTCTGCCCCCGACCCAGTCCCCATTCCCCACTCTCTTAATGGAGCTGATCTGTTACTAGGTGCTTGTTTCGTAAAAAATATTGCTTGTCCCTTAGATGCCATAAAGGCACTCTTAATATAACTTGGCATTGTTGAGGCATCTTATGCATAGACTCATTTTGTCATTCCAACCACGTAATATTCTGTACATCATCGATCATTTGTGCTCTCTCTATAAGCAACCATCTGTTTTCAATTTCAGAGTTTCATTTTCTTTGTTATTTACTTGTACATGAACTGATCTTCTAAATCCTGTTCTCTGCTTGTTGAAGGCTGCACCTCCCTCAAATGCGATTCGAGGGAGACGAGCTTGGTCGGAGTCGGATGAAGACGAGCCATTGCAGAGGCATTCGGAGCCTGACCATGTCATGGATATGCAGGAAAGTGATGCAGAAGGTGCCTCTGATGACTAAGAATGAAATCAGGAAAATTAAGCTTACTTTCTGTGCGCTTTCTATGTTGACAAAAGTGTAAACTCAGTGAATGGTATGAACTTGTAGAAAATTTGCAGGTTTTTAATGCTGTTAAAAAGAATTTTTAGTTCATCTGTTGGGGTTATGGTTCACATTTTTTTGATGGTCACACTGGTTTAGGCCGGTTTTACTCTACAACTTGTTTCTAAAAATTAGTGAACTGTTTTTTGAACTCGTATTTTCTTTGCAATAGTTATAAAGCAGGGGAAAACGTTCCCTGATGTGGCAGAAACCAGAAATGTCCTGATTGGAAGGTATTATCACAAATTTGAAGAGAATGCAACCTCTTCACACTTCTGGATCGATGGGATAGCAGCTTCCGCTGCAGCATCTTCGGTGTGCTTTGCAGCTTGCTCATCAACTAACCGTTCACTAGCAGATGCCAATTTGTGCACAGAGTTGGACCTTTACAGCGATGCCGAACACTTTTTATGCTTGGTGCCATAACTGTGCCCGAAATCTCCAGATTCGCTATCTTATCCACTATATGAACATCAGATGTGCCATCCGTTGTGGTAGCTCTACCATGGCTAGGCCCCTTGTGCTCGTTGCTCGCTTCTGCAGGAACTGAAAATTTATCTCTGTCGCTCTTGCTGTCTGTCACTCCCTGCCCCCCCTTCATGGGAAGAGAGCGTACTGGCTGTCGTTGTGTGAGCTCTGGCATCGAATGTGCCCAAACTCTAACTAGTACCGCGTAAGGTCACAGTTTTGATATTTGGCATGTTCCTGCTTAAAATTAGAAACACTATAGGGCGTGTTTGGTAGAAATTAAAATCGGATTAAAATTGAAAAATTAGTCGTTATTGTTGACTTTTATTAGACGAGTGAGACTCAATAACTGTTATATTTTCAATTTTAATTGGATTTTAATCGGTACCAAACGGGCTCTTAGAGGATGAAAAAAATTACATCACAATTTGTTGACTTTGTTAATTGTGATATTAATAAATT
>CAIGRO010233354.1:0-15472 GCA_903798355.1 Fraxinus baroniana | reverse complement strand
TATGAGTTTGGCTTGGAAAAAGATTCTTGGATGGCTAAGACAAGTTTTGAAAGTTTAATCCCGAGGAAGGGACGCCAAGGCACCACAAACAAATTTGGGGCAGAAGTGTTTGCGCTTAGGCGCCAGCAGTGGGCGCCTAGGCGCCCAGGCTACGTAAACAACAGGGATTGCTGGTTTTTCTTCATTTTTGGGGACTTCTACTCCATTTTGGACTCCAATAACATGTTCTATATATATTACCACATTGTATCTCCATAATATAACATTCATATATTATTTTCTTGAGATTCAACAACATATTGAGAGATTGAGAGTTTAAATTTCAATTGAGTTTATTTTAGTGGATTGTTCTCCTTTGCCCGTGATTTTTTTCCCGAATTGGGTTTCCTCTTAAATTCTTGTATTCTTGTTTTCTTCTTTATGTCTTCATTATTTGCCACATCTTGCGATCAGTTTCATAATACTCTCAATTGAAACATAAGCTCTCTCTAACTCTCAAGATATTGTTTTTAATGTGTATATGGAGATACCATAATGTGGAATGTATATAGGAGCCTATTTTTGGAGTTCTAGATGAAGAAGAAAACATAAAATCTGAAAAATCGGGATGAACCCGTCACAATGGCTCCACCAGTGCCCCGTCGGCCGGGGCAGAAAAACTAACAAGGGCGCTAGGCTCCCTGCATTCCTTTTCTTCACGGGCTATGTACTCTTTTTCTTCACGAACGCTGCGGCACCCACTTTAGATAATTATCCTTTCAAAATGTTTTTCTTCATCTCAAAGTCCTTTACCAAGCCAAACTCTCAATCCTTAATAAAATTTGATCTTAATTAATTAGGACTCTCAAAGCCAAAACTCCTTACACTTTTTTTATTCAACCAAACACCAAATCACATGGAATTTGAGTCACACCACAACAACATTTATGATGTATAATGTATGCGTGCCTTTGGATTATTGGACTTTGCTATCTGCAGAGATGGAAAGAAGGAAAAAAGAGGAAGCTGATCAAAAGGCCAAGCTGGACGCGATTGCTGAAAAACGAAGGCAACGAGAGCGGGAACTGGAGGAAAAAGAAAGACAGCGGAAAGAAGAACCCTAGGGCAGATCACATGCTGTGCTTGCTAGGGATACCGAGCCTTCTGCTATGGCACGTCCAGTAGAGGCAGCACCTGTTGCTCCAGCTTCTAGTGAAACATCGCCAGGGAAGTATGTGCCCAGGTAAATCGAAAGGATGGCTGGTGAGGGTGGTGGGGGCAGGCCCCACCTCTTGAAACTGATAAGTGGACCAGCGAACGCAGGCGGATGACCAAACATCTCAACAAAATGACGGGAGGAGGGATGATTGTAGATCTGCCTTTGGTGGTGGTGGCTGCGGCAAAGGCCCGAGCTCCACTTGGTCATCTAGAAATCGCGGGTGAATTTGAGTACATGATGTAGGGCTCTGAATGCATTAAAGATTTTTGAGCTGTCGAGTGCTGTTTGATGTTCTGGGTGGCACCAGCCTAGTTTTGCCTTTTATGTTGAGATATTTCCAAAATTTTGAATTTTGGGTTAGAGCTTGAAGTTTTGCTGAGACCTTCCGTCCTTTTGATATTCAATGTCTGACATTATTTCTGTAATGTACAACAATGGTTGGGTGGTAAAGAATTTATGCTCTGATACTTGGAACAACTGGACATCTGCTGTGAATTTACATGAGATGTTGAATTCGAATACAAACAAATTTAACTTGTGCATACAATCACAAGTAGACTGGTACAAATATATATGTCTACAAATCCTTAAGATTAAACCCAGATTCAAATTGAAAATTTTAACCTATTTATTTTGGTATACAAAATCCTAAGCCTTTATATATCCCTGAGTTGTTGACATATGAAATAAGCAATTTGAAATAAATAATTTCAGGTGGTTTGAACGGCATTGATCAGCTTATTGCTGAAATCCCAGAGTTTCTTGGCTAAAGCTTCATCTGTTGCCAACCTTCTCGGCTTAAACTCATTGCAGTCCACGAAATATTTTCCGGACACACCTTTCAACTTGGGGTGAAGTGCAACATAGCAAGTTGTGGCCGCTCCCTAAAGAATGCCATATTAGAAGAGAGTTAACATGACACTTTTGTGATTGCAAAAAAAAAAAAAAATCTTCAAGTACACGCAATGACATGGACTTGATAAAGTAACGAATATGATTTATGTAGCCAACCTTAAATTCATTTAAATAAGATTGCTTAACCCTTAAATTTTATTTACCTGAGGAACATTTTTCCATAGGATACAAGTGAAGAACTTTAGAATTCCTGTGAAGAAATCTCAATTAGTCAATATAGAACAAAAGAAACAAGAAAAGAAAAGATGATATAAATTATTTTGTGGTCTTTGGGTTTTGGAAACATACTCATTGAAATAGCAGAATGTTTGAAGAGATTTGTCATTATCAACCCTGGATGCACCGAGTTGACAGTAATATTTACTCCCTCAGCCTGATTCCAAGTACACATGACAGATTATATTTAAAACGGTTACAGAAAAATTTAAACTAAATACAGGAATGGAATCATCATAAAAGTTCAAAAGCAAGTGTATCAGTTATTGAATACAGTAATGGCAATGAGTAGATATATACCTGCAAACGTCGAGCGAGCTCGTTGGCATGTAATATGTTTGCTAATTTGGATTGTCCATATGCTCTCTTGTCTGAATAACTGATATGACACAAGAATAATGAAAATAAACAGATTGTGCAAGAACATGTTTGTTACGTGGTATATATGATAAGACCAGACACATTTAAAGATAAGAAGAAGTTAAAAAAATTTGTTTTTTATATTGTCCGGTCCTTATCTGGTACTGCTCATGGAACATGAGTGGCATTGACAATTTACCCGATCTTTTCATTAATCCTGTCGAATCGAATCCCTTTGTAATAGGTATGGATGTGTGCTACTGATGACAAATTCACAATTCTACCCTCAATGCCAGTAGACTTTGCTGTTTCTTTCATTTTGTCAAGGAGAAGGCTAGTCAAGTAGAAGTGACCTGATAACAAATTCATTAACGCAGGAATCGATCATTAGAAAAGGAATCCATGTTTAACAACGAGACAATAATTTATGATTTCTGCGAAGCTTAGTTGCATACCGAGATGATTTGTTGCAAATTGCATCTCTATTCCATCTTCTGAGAGCTGGTAGGGACAGAACATGATTCCTGCATTGTTTCTGAATACCAATTCTTTTGTTTAATTACTAAAACTGGAAAATATTCTTACATATTGCAATAGAGTGTTTTGAGGCACGGTTTTTGGTGTTTGTGCAGATTCATAATTGAGAGAGTTTGATGAAGTAACTTACATTAAGACGTTGAGGGGAAGGTTAAGAGAAATAAAGTGATTAGCAAAAGCCTTGACAGATTTAAGAGAGGCAAGATTGAGTTTAAAAATGTCGATTCGAGCATTATTATTATCCTTCAGAATAAGTTGTTTAGCTTCATTTGCAGCTTCCATGTTTCTTGCACCAATAATCACATGTACATTCCTTCGACCCAAAACTCTTGATGTCTCCAACCCTATTCCACTTGCACCACCTACAATCAAAATATATCGTTGTATCAATTCAGAAATTGCAGGCTCAAACCAAAACATTCCTGAATTAAACCCATATGCCTTCAAAAATGTTCTTCAGCATGCAGCAAGTATATATGAATATCTGACCTGTAATGATGACAGTAAGAGCAGTTGCATCAATCCCTTGTGTGACTTGTTCAGCAGTAGAAGCTGATCCAAAACCACTTGGACCTGGAATTCCTGTTATAAACCTAAACATCTTCTTCTTCGCTAAAATCTGGATTTCCTTCTCTCTTCAGAAAAAAATATTATATATATAAATGAAGAGAGAATGTGTTCAACTTAACTCAACCTAATGAAAAGAGAAGGCAGCCACAATAAATATAAGCGAGGAAAGGAGATGATAGATGAGATGTATGTTTGACTTGAAAAAGCAGGCTGTGATCAGTATGGATGGAAATGAAAGCAGATAGATATGAATATGACTATTTTTGGAGGAAGGTTTATGTATTATATACGTATTTTCTTTCTTGTTCAATTAATTGCAGTCGGTGCCGAGTTGTGAGTACACCTACGTTACGTCTACCCAATCTTCAACTGCCAACATTTTTACTTTAATGGTTAAGTATTGTGAGCTTCATCATGATATTCATTTCTAGTTTATACTTTCCACCCATACTAGCTAGATAGGATTTCTTTCTATCCACATCTTGTGAATGTGTGGCAATGAGTTTGGCCCTTAGACACCCGAGATAGGCTCAATCATTTGACTTGTGGGCCTCATGGCTCGAGTCGAGCAGTCCATGAGCCGGCTTGCTTTTTTTTAAAAAAAAAAATTAATGCAATAAGCCAAAAAATGACCAGGTTAATGTGCTAGTGGAAATTGAGCTTGACTCGACTCATGACTAATCACAATACGAGTTCGAGTCGCCCATGGATTGAACCAAGATGAGCCAAGCCTACAAGCCGACAAGCGACTCGGCCCATTCATCACCACCCTTATTCTTGATGGTCTAAATGGTCCGTTTTGTCTCCTCGTGTTGTCTATTGGGACACTTGGCATTTCAACTTTCACCCCTATTCGTGATGATCCAAATGGTATGCTCCGTCTCCTCTTGTGTTGTACATTAGGGCACTTGGCATTTCAACTTTTTTAGGTACCACTATTTTTATGGCATCAACAATCAATTCCACCCTTTGCATTGACAACTCGTATGAATAATTGAAAAACTAAATTAAAGAAATGAACCGACCTTAGGCTAGCTAGTTAACTTCTCTTAAATTATACATAAAGATTAAAGGACCAATCTACATATTCAAATAAGAAGCCATTTGGCATATAAACTTAGCTATATGCACCAACTAGGGTACAAAATAAAGGTCCGTTTGACAACTTTTAAAAAGTCAAAAATTATTTTCGAGATTAAGAAATTATTTTTTAACTTGTTTGGATAATTTTCTAAAAGTACTTTGTCTAACTAGAAGAACTTTTAAAGAAAGTTAGCATAAGATAACATCGTCAAAAAACTTAAAACTTTTCTACAAAAAATAGAAGCTTTGTCGGTGAACTATCCCACCGTCTGAGTGGTCGGTGCTCGAAGAAAAATTAAAAGAGGTGTTGAATTTGTCAAAACGTTTCAAGAATCTTTTCCTGTTTGAATTCAACTAAGAAATGATTGTCCTCTTTTGTCGCATTTAATTCTTAATTATGTCAAAAAAAAACTCTGATTAACCCCTCTCCATCCATGGCCCACATTCTCCAATTCATGATCTTTGATCCTCCCTCCACCTTTGCTTGTGAAACGGCAAAATGATCTTTGTAGGATTACAACTGGCTCAATGATTGTCGGTTCAATAGTACCAATTTTTTTTTTTTTTTGGGAATTTTCAACTAACGGGCTTCAGAGAAATCATAAGTAAGAATGTTGAAACTACCGAAGAATTGATTAACATCCTCATCGACGTTCGCGAATCATATAAGCCATTACAAATATTTTATACACACTAAGAATAAAAACTACAAGTAATAGAAATAATTGGTACGAAAATGTTAGAATTGAAGAAATGATTGGAAACAAAGGAATTACTATATTATAAATTGTAAAATTATAATGTCCAATACATGAAGTTGATTTACACTCGTCCCTACTTAGTAGTCACATTAATCTCTAAATTTTTGGCCGTCATGATTACAGAAAACGAAGGAATTTAGATGGACATCTCACTGTCGAGCTGCAATATACACACTAGGGATGGGTTCGGGGCAGGGCACTCCCACCCCGCCCCTTCCTTGCAGGGGGCTGGGCGGGGCGGGGCGACGGCTTTCCCAGTTTGCTGTCTCGTTTTGTTTCGCCGCCGTCGGTCGCCTCCTCCTGCACAAGCTCCGCAACCAGAGATCACGGCAAACAGGTATGTTTTCGCGGCAGCAACTCCCTCCCCTACATCCAATACCCAAGCTCCATCGTTTCTAGTTATTATCAGAAAAACCTTAACAAAGATCACAGTGCTGGTAAAATTCTTCAACATTTGCACCACAAAAATAGCATGTAAAAAAACCCACATTAGACCAAGGGAAAAAATCTCGCATGATAAAAGTGAGACAAAAATAAGAATTGAAGAGTGAAAATAAAAAATTTTAGAACACGTGGTCAGTGCTTTGATAAGGCCAATTCGACGACCCTTGAAATCTCTAAAAACTTCTTCAATAGTTGGAGTATTGTATAGTCCTCCGTCCATTTTTCCCCAAGTTCAATACTTCAACTTTAAGGAAATAAATAAAAAGATAGGGTACCCTAAAATCCCTTTGAAGTAGAGAATTGGGTATGGGTGGAAGGACTAACGGGGAAGTGAGAGAAGAAGAGCTAAAAAGAAAATTTTGAAATTAAGGGATGAGAAGAAGAAGAAAAATAGTGGGGAACATATGAAGATTGGCGGATTCGAGGACGGGTTTAACTTTAATTAATTTTGTTTTTCCTTCACGGGGCGGGGCACCCCCACCCCGTTCAGGGTGGGGCTGGGTGGGGAAAATTGCCAACCCACACACGAGATAATACAAGGTTAAACACGAGATAATACGAGGTTAAAACAGCATTAACAGCAAACAAATGTTAACATCACACCCAAACAGCTCACTCAAATACAATACAAATAATCTGACAAATCACACACTCAAATTACAAAAACTAACGAAGCCTCCCAGTTCAACTATCATCTGATTGATATACAGCTTTTTCATTCAAGTGTGAATTTCAAAGCTTCAATTGATTTTTTCTCCAGTGGAGACAGATGTATCTCGGGAGACTCGGCCCACACAAATCAATCAAAAACAAACACACCTTTAAGCGGAATGGAATATAATGGCATGTCAACCATGGCGTGAGAGAATCTTATAATACACTCAATCACAGTAGAGACTTTTATCTACGCAAATATTCGGGATTCCACTCTGGTATAGTATACGGAAAACATCTCATCCTTCCCGGTTTACAGTGCCACAGCTTCAAGGCTCTGTACTTGTACTATATGCTCCACAGACGATCTTCATTAACCATAATGACTAGTTCCAAAAACAATAGGAGAGAATTATAAACACGAATATCGCCAGTTAGGTAAGGAATATAAACTTTATAGTGTGTCAAGACCTAAATCTCTGGCTTTGACCTTCAAGGATCTCAAGTAATCAATTGCTTCATCAATAACGCCAATTGCATTCTTTCCCTTGCCACCGGGAATTATACCCTGCAGAATGTTCACAGTTTCGTGCATTCTCTCTATCCTTGACCTTTTTCTACCAGACAAGGAACATAATTTTTTCAATTCTTGATTATTTCCGTTGCCACAACTGGATTCTGCATCATCCTCCAAATCAGAGCATGTACGAGTTTTCAAAGATCTCGAAGAATGCACAAGAGACGGTACAACATAACCTAAATCAAGCAATTTCTGCCTTTTCGCTGGCATGACAGAATTAGAACCTCTGTCACTCTTTTCCTCGACCATCTCCTGAATATTATTATCGGTCATAGTGCTAGGTGAATGGCCTGTGCTTGTCTCTTCATCATCCTCAGAACACTCACTGTCACTATCAGAGCAGAGAAGAGCATTCAGTTCTTCGGTGTCTTCATGCATCTCACTTTCCAAATCATTTCCATATTTGTATTCAATGCATTCATCCTTGAAAATTGGCCCCAGTGGAGATGTGATATCCCTTGGCTCTTCCTTATCCAAATTAAGAGTGGCGGCAAGCTTTGGCCTCCAAGAAGTCGCACACTGAACTGGAGTCTTGGTTCCAGAACTGTATAGCAAGGTAGTTTTATCACCAGATTGATCAAAAACGAGAAATTTCTTCTGGATTGCTGTACCCATGTCAGGACATCCTTTTTGTCCCAAATTTTCAGTTGGGCCCACTGGGAGTTCCTTTCTGGACAGAGAGTTTGGTACAGGAGCATAGGCCTGATGGAAAGGAGACAGACAGTAAATCCAGTTAGGATAGTCGTTCAATTCGCTTGGCTTCACTTGTTGTAGTGGAAACAAGGGAAAAGTTCCAGTAGTAGAATCCTCAATACAGTACGGATTCATATAAGCAGGCATGGTGTTCAGAGACCCCATGTTAATTGGAGAACCCAAGAAATTCCTAGTGGAAGACTGCTGATTTTGATGCTGGTGATGGAACCAGGATCCAGAATCTTTTTCCATCAATTACAGCAATCACCTATTAAAAAGTAAGACTTACAGTCAGACGAATCAAACGTAGAACACCACTATCAGCAAAATGGGAAAACTCAGACATTGCAAACGTACCAGTATAGCAGTAGAACTAAAAATCAGTGACTACTTCTTGTATCTTTGAGGGAAATGTAAACTAAAAAAAACTGGCTTAACTTGAATGCAGAGAAAAGATATTAATCTACGTAACAGGTTTAAGCAATTGGCGGAAATACTCGGCCTGAAATATACCCAAAAAAAAATAATTAGAATCTCTTCAACCATATACAAAAGAATAAGACTTCTTACGAAGTTAGGTAGGGATAAACTGACATAGCAAGAAAATATCAAAATTATGAGAATCTCGTTCTGAAAAAATTAAAGGTTGTATACTAACCTGACAATCCTGGAGAGGTTGAAAACAAGCTATAATTCTAACTATTATGGTAGCACACCCAGCAATTCCACTCTCATGCTTCAATGCCCGAAATCTTGTCTGACAAGCTGCTTGACAAACCATAACTACTTTCCCCCAATCCACTAAAAAAAACACTAATCTGTTCGGAGAGTCCGTGATCAAATTATTCAACAGTTTGCAAATTCTTTGCTCAAAAGTAGACTGCGTTATCCCGAGAACACAAAATATCACAAAAAAACAACTCTTTCCTTCTGCAACCTTCCACCCAAAGATTATAAATAAACCACTACACTTAATTGAAAAAAGGAAATCAAAGGACCAAATACATGAACAGTTACGTAGGGATGATACTGAAAACTTGGCAAGAATTTTAGGAATAGAAGAATGGACTCAACTAATCCTGCGAACAAAGTGTATAGACCCCATGGAAATTAAAGAATGTATTCTAGGTGTCATAAGAGAGTTTGTGAACGAGTTTTAGGGTTGCTGTTGTCTGAATTGAGGTGATTTTACAGAATCACGTGGCAGTACAAGTTCAAAGAGATAACTTTCCGGAACGCGTCAATAGAGAGACTAAACCACCGCATGCTGTTCAACTCTGATGATTTGCCACGGCTATTGACTTCTCCTTTTACCAGTTGAGAGACACTGCAGGAGTTTTGTAACACATTAGATGCAGAATCATGGTGGAAAATTGAAGGAAATCAGAGAAGAAAATTGAAGTACTGACTAATTGTACGTCCTTTATCAAACTCTTGCTCAAATTAGATAAAGTGAAGAAGATCATCAAGATAACACAAAAGGAGCCAGGATTATTTCATTGTTCTTCCTATATAAAGTAGAAGTCATTGTTCCTCGAGGACTGAGGACTAGAGAAGAAACTGTATCTACATTTATTTATTTTGAAATGTGATCTTCAAAGTTTGAAGCCAGAAAATGTAAAGAAAAATTCATAATCAATGAAATAAACACCATGTAAAACCCTTTGCCTTGTTTGACACTAAAGAAAAACAATAGGTATGAAGCAAAAAAATAATTATCAGGCACTCACCAATTTATACATTTATTTTTCTTTCATGATGCTCTAACTATATCAAAAACATTAAATTGACATGTATTTTGTTAGAAATAAAAGGCAAGAAACTCAGTTTCACCAGTTCAGCCTTCTACATTCCTCCATGAAATCCAAGATCAAATGTATTTCAACAAAAGAAAAGATTGTTGATGAAATATGTTGAAAGGAAAAAATTTGTGAAATGGGTTTGAATTTGGGAACCTCGATGCATGATTTAGAGCATATTTCTATCAATGATTTTATATGACCCTAATCACTTGGCTAAATGTTTATAAATTATGGTTAGGGGTTGTACATAGCTTGGTTACTTGATGGCACAACAACAGAATTCTTACAGCTTTTTTGTCCATTTTCTGCAAGGGACTTGTAGAGTGCTGTTTAATAAATTCTGACAACAGTGTGCTATTTTATCAAGTTTTGCCAATTTAATTGTAGGTGTTCATGGATCTTTATATACTTAGTTACCTCTCATCAGATACCACGGGCTCACATGCATGCCTAAAAGGTCCTATCCCTCAATATCAGATGTTTTAAGTTTCATTCCTATAATAGGTATTAAATTAAATCCATATTATTTCAAATCTTCATTTCTTACTTCAAAAACCACAATTAAATTCACAATCCTTAAGTAGTCCAATTTCTTAATTCAACTCTTAAACATCATTGGGGACCTTAAATGTCCTCAGTGAACCAATATGGCCATTAAACTTGGTTCTGAAGGTCAAAACTTAAAAAAATCAGCACATTGGTGTCAGAATTAGCAAAATTAGCACAGTAAGTGTCCCTTGTTGAAATGGGAAGAAAATGCTAAAAGATTTTCGGTTATTGCGCCATCCAATCCCAATCCCAATTCCAACCTTCAAATCATGTTAATGCATAATTTCTTCATGTATAAAATTGTTTACCATCATAACAACAAAGCAAAATAAAATTCCACGTAATAAATAATAATTCACTATCAAATTGTGTTTGAACCTAATATCACATTACATAAAGATATTGTCCATCCAAGTTGGCAGATCTATATAATCATTAATTGTCAATATGTATAAAACACGTTTGGATCGTATATATGAAAAATAAGTCATCATCTGGATCGCGTCTATCTAACATTAAAATGTAGCATATTGAACAACATCGAATGTATTATTCATTTTGGCTTTTATGCCATAAAATCAATATTTGTAGTATCACCAGAAAATACTTTGTCCATTATCATCATAATTGACACTGAATAACATAAATATCAACACCATTATAATTCTCATATCGACATAATAAAACCGGATCAACACATCAGAAGTGTTGAACTTTTTCCATCTCGGTGTTATAGCACATTTGTAAAACTCTTTAATTAAAACCTATGGCAGCGAATAATTGATGGCGTGCAACATCAAAAGTGAAAGCACTCAATGTTTTCTACCAAAACAACACTATCCTTGAAATCAGAAAATTCTTAAATTGTATTTTCTGAGAATAAAACAAATAATGAACCAATTGAAACCAGATCTGATGGCAAACAGCGTCAGTTCAAAACCATAAAACATGAAGAAAATTACTAAACCAAATGAGTAATAACTTACAATAAATGAGAGGCGAAAATGAGCTCCGAAAACAGGTTATCACGGTATCACCAGCGAGAGACAGAACCCAAAATGCAGAGCAGAGAGGATTTTTAGAGAGAGAAGGTTGAGGACTGCACGGTGTGTGAGAAATTACTCCACTCCTCTTCTATATAAACACTTGACATGAAATATCCTTTTTGGTCCGGTCCGGTTCGATGTTAGTGTTTCAAACGTGTGAACAATCATAACCCACATTGTGTGCGTGCGGGGTGGAGTGGAGTGGACCCAAGAGTGGTTATAGTGTGATTACCAACATTGATTATTTTTGTACAAATTATTTGAGCTAATTATAAATAATAATTACATGATTAGTCAATTCTTCATTATTGAATTTAAAAAAAATATTTATTATAATTTGGTAACTAATGCAATTATATATAAGGTCAAGTAGACTCAACTTATCATTTCATTATTAAAGTTTTAATTTTGATGATTGTAGATTCATAATTTTAGCTTTAACTAATAAAGTTGCAAAATAAAAAGTCCCATATTTGTTGGTTTTATTTTGTGGCTACATTAGTGTCACAACATACGTCTTCCGTCCTCAATTGCAGTTAAATCCATCAATTTGACATTGATTCGACACTTACCTAAAGAGTATATTAGTACTTGCAAATTATTAGAATTTGCTTTTCGCTCTATAATTTTAAAAAAAATAAAGGAAAATATGAATTGATGTATTTCACTCATTTGTGTTACTTTCGTGCTTACTTTTTTTTCCCCTCTTTTTGGATACTGTTTCCTTGGGTTATGTACATAACTTTTCACTCATTTGGGTTACTCTCGTGCTTACTTTTTTTCTCTCTCTTTTTGAATACGGTTTACTTTGGTTCTATATTATAACTTTTAATGCACAATTTCTTTTGGGAAATTGATATATACACGAATATTCTAATAATTTTAAAATTTTACGCTTGTACAAGTTACAAAATGAAAACGTAATGCCTATACAAGTGAAAATGCATTATAAACTTCGATTTTTCACGTAATTTTTTAAGTTTTATTAGTGTGGCACCTCGTTGGTACAAAATAAAAGAAAAAAAATTATTAACATTTCTCTTTTTCTAAAGGTGGATAATCAAGAGCCAAAAATACAAAGCTACTAAGGGATTGGCATCCAAGGTTTAAAATGAAGACCAAATGATTAAATCTTGACCATTCAAACTAAGAATCAAAATGTGGTCCAGATTAGCTGCATATGTAAATTTCTGAAATGGTATCTTCATTAAATCCATCAAAACTCTACTTTTAAGACCAGACTAGAGTTTCTTTTGAAAGTGCGTAGTGGTCATTGGCTACTATTATCACCTTTTATTGATGTGATTTATGGTCATTCTTTGAACCATCGATTGGGTTGGGATACAAAACCATTTTTTTTTTCTACAAACTTTATGCTAACATAGAGGTGGCATTTCGGGTGTGTTTGAACCACATTATTTTGAAAGAATATATTATGAAATAGTAGTTTGATGGAGAATGTGTGATTGAAAATGAAGGAAAAATTATTGATGTGCTGGAAAATATTATTTTATCGAAAAATGTGTGGTTGAAAATTAGTAGAAGAATGATAATGCAAATTTTAATGTGTACCAAACAGATAGTTCAAATAGAACCTAAGGTTTCGATCTAGTTTCAGAAAAAAATAAAAAATAAAAAATTAGGAGTTGAAATCGAGAACCGATTGAGTATTGGATGGTACCTGATTCTAGAATCAAAAGCGTGGGCAATGTTGATTGTTTGTTATTTCTTGATGCACGAATTTATGTTATTTTTAACGTTTACGGAATAAAGTAATTCCTTATTGTTGATTTCTAGTTTTTGGTTTATTTTTCGGGTATGTAATTTGATGTTTATGCACCGTTAGGTATTTGATGATATTTGATAGCATAATTTACTAGATATTAGATGCTTCATGCTAGATATTAGACGTTATTCGATAAAATATTTAATTTCTTTTACATTTGTTATATTGTCAGTTCACGATTTTTACAAAAAAAAAAAAAAAAAAGTATTGAGTAGAATAAAATCAAAATTAAAAGTTCGTGTTCGATTTCATAATTAAGTGGACTCGAATGATTCCATTTACGAAATATCTGAAATATAATAGTTGGGTCCGGATATTAAAATATCCAAATCAATCCATCGACGGCCAAGTCTATGCTATCATATAATCCCTACATAATGGACCGTTCCATGTATATCTCTTACGTCAATTTTCCGAATAAAGGCAACATAATATTTTGTAATGAAATATGCAATAATATTATTGTAAAGGGATAAAAAAAAACTAATCATTTTTTGTCATAATAATGTAGCAGGTATTTATTCGAATATGACAGTCAAATCTTTAGCTTTGACTATATACCTATTTTTGCTTACCAAATACTATTACGTGGCATGTAATTGTAACAAATAATTGTAAATTAATTGAGTCAGTAAACCAAATGGGCCATCCAATTAATTAAAGTTTGAAATATGATTAGCATTGTCCAATGAGAGCATGCTTCCACAATTAAAATAATTAGATCGATCATGATTTATTATTTCAAAGAAATCTCTTGGACAGAGAAGAAAGATCTCAGGTACCAAATTTTATTTATTTATTAATTTAAATATTTAATAAAAATATATAGTATCAATATTTTCATGCCCAATGGCGTGGAATAGAGTGAACAAACACGTTTAATTTCAACGCACAATACATAGATATACGACAAGTGAAAAAGTAAGAGGATTCCTGCAGGCATGTCTTGGCCTTTTTCTAATCACGTGATTTTGTGCTACTTTTTTTCTTTCATATATTGTTACTATAAAGTTACCAAAAATCATAAATTTCATTAATCTTTTTCTTTTTCAAAAATTAGGTGGTCACGTGAATGTGTATGCTTAAATACGATAAGATAACGTAATTGGTCATGGTCACACAAACTCAAAGGTCAGGTAATTCATAGATCACACGTTGATAATTTTTTAGATATAAAGGTCACAGTAAAACAAACTAAGTCATAATTCACACTAAAATAAATAGCAGGTCACGTAAATTAGGCTACAATCGAATATCATACTAAGTCATAATTACATAATTTATAAGTTACAATAATTTACCAGAACATGTCATAGTCACGTATCACCAAATTTTTGAAAGTTTTTTTTTTTTATAAATTTGTTAAATTTGAAATTATAATATTCGGAGAGATTTAGAGGAGATTGGGCTCATCTTCAGCCCAGCCACTCCCAACCTATTTAAGTTTGTGGAAATTACAAAATTCCAGATGTTTAAAGATTCCAATTCAAAAATCAGGGCTGAAGTTTTATAATTCAAAAATCAGGTATCAATATAATAATTAAACATTAAATATTTTACCCTAATAATTCCAATCTTTTCAAACCATTTCTCGAGCTTCTCTTTCTCTCTGTACTCTCTCCCTTCTCTCTCTCTACTCCCTAGCCGACGTTGCTGCAAGAATGGTGCTGTCTACAAGAAGTCCTCCGACGATTCTGCTAGCCACTGCCTGGTCGAGGAGGTGGATCGGGGGCTGATTCCACAAGAAGTTCTCCGGCGATTCCGTCGTTGCAAGAAAGGTCCCCGGTATGGGCTCCTCGATCTGAGTGTCACTGCGGCGAACTGTGCGCTCGCTCACTCGGATCTTAGTGGTGGAGTATGTGTGTGTGTGGATGTGGGTGGTGTTGGTGTGTTTGTGGGTTAACGGTGTGGTGATGATGATGGTGGTGCGATGGATCTAGGTAGGACAACGGTGGTGGTTGTTGGCAATGGTGATTTGGATGGTGTTGTGAGGTTGCGTGGTGATGGTTGTGCGGTGGATCTAGGTAGGACGGCGGTGGTGGTTGATGGCAGTGGTGATTTGGGTGGTATTGGTGAGGTTGTGTGGTGATGGTGATGCAGTGGATCTAGGTAGGACGTGCAGCGGTGGTGATGGCAGTGGCGTGCTCGTGTTGGCAGTGGTGACTCTAGATTGGGCTGGGGGGGTATAGCTCTGGGTGTTTACAGTTGTTAATGGTAGTGACGGCGACGACAACGGCGAGGTGGTGGTGAACTATTAAATAGTTAATATGTGAGTGGT
>CAIGRO010233343.1:0-11929 GCA_903798355.1 Fraxinus baroniana | reverse complement strand
AGGATATACACTTGAAGGATTAGATGATTTATTAGAAAGGATATATGAAAAAATAGGAAGGATTAGATCCCACTAGAAAATCTAGATAAAACGTCTGAAGAATATGATATACTTTAAGAAAATATAGACACAAAATAGCAGATTATGCTAATTTGTTAGATAAAAAAATGGATTTATATATTAATATTTAAAATAGAAGAAATACAAGGTAAATTCAAGACTTGCTTTAAAATAAAAGGACATGTCTTGCAATAAAGAAATCTATTTCATTATGGATAAAATAGACTTTTATACAAAAACGACTAAGTCAATCTCTCAATGCATATATATAACGCACACCTAATGCTACAAAGTACTCAACCACCAAACCCCATAGGCCACTATCTCGTTCTGCAAAACAATAACAATTATCTGTTCACGATTTCATTTTTAGCGTTCTGTCTCGTAGAATTCGGGACCAAATCAGTCACTTTTGTGAAGATGGCAGAGTCTGCAGTGACATTTGTTCTTGACAAAATCACAATCTTATTGGAGGAAAAGGTGAATCTGGTCAATAATGTCAGGCAGGAATTTGAATGGATCAGAGATGAGCTTGAGAGAATGATTGCTTTCCTCAGAATTGCTGATGCTGCTGAAGACGATGATCCAGAGCTCAAAGTCTGGGTTAAGCAAGTCCGAGATGTTGCATATGATACTGAAGACATTATAGATGATTTCATGCTGCAATTCAACCTCAAAAGTGACGGTTTTCTGAGGAAATTTATTTTCTCTATACGAAATCTGAGAACCCATTATAAAATTGCTTCTGGAATTCAAAATATCAAATCCAGAATTATAGAAATTGCAGAGGGACATAGGAGGTATAGTTACAGGTTTAATGTTCCTGGGGAAGGTTCATCATCACGATGCGTGAGTAATAAAGGGATTGATCGTCGAGGGGATGCTCTTTTATTAGAAGAAACCGAGCTAGTCGGGATTGAAAACCCGAAAAAGCAGATAATACGGTGGCTTGTGGAGGAAGAATCGCGGCTTAAGGTGGTTTCAGTGGTGGGAATGGGAGGTTTGGGGAAAACCACTCTGGTTAAGAAGGTGTATGATGATTTTGTTGTGAAGAAACACTTCCAGAACCACGCATGGATTACGGTTTCTCAGTCGTTCGAGGTGGAGGTGCTCCTGAAAGACACAATTCAGCAACTGTTTGAACAGATGAAGCAAACTCTTCCTGACAATTTGAGCACCATGAATGTTAATACCCTCAAAGCAATAATCAAAAATTTCTTGCGCCAAAGAAGGTACTGTTGAACTGTGTGCTAGTTCTCCTCTTAATTGTTTTGAACTAGTCGAGGTGTTTTCGGTGTGTTTGGTGCATATTAAAATGAGAGAATGCATTTTTTTGAAGTGATGTGACGAGAGATATGTGGTTGAAAAAGAAAGAAAAGTTATTGATGTGATGGAAAATATTGTTTTATTGAAGAACGTGTGATTGAAAATGAGTAGAAGAATGAGAATGAAAAAAATAATGTTAGTCAAACAGGGGAAGTTGTTTTACAGGTTTTGCTAATAATGTTATAGCTGAAATTTTAAGTGTAACCAGTGTTCTTTGAAGTATATAGACGATTTAGACAAGTAAATATTATTAGGTTGATCATCTTTGTCGTTAGTTTGCCATTATAAGTTGCATGTATACATTTTCGGTCCTTAACAAATAAACAAAATTTTACGCCTTGGTGAATTCAATTTCTTTTTGCTCCTTCAGACTTCTTATTTCTTTCCTAACTTCAGCAATCCAACGAGTTTAATCAAGTGTTCTTAGATGTACTGTTTTGATGTCTATATATTCACAGGTATGTTCTAGTCTTTGATGATGTTTGGAGTACTCTAGCATGGGAAGCTATCAGATATGTCTTACCTAATGAGAATAATGGGAGTCGTGTCATCCTGACAACCCGAGTCATGGATGTGGCTTTATTTTGTAGCCAAGAAACTGATGGTTATGTGTATGAGTTGAATCCTTTGTCTGAAGAAGAGTCCTGGATTCTATTTTGCGAGAAGACATTCAGGGGGAACCCGTGCCCTACTCACTTGATTGAAATTTGCAAAAGCATCTTGAAAAGATGTGGAGGATTGCCGCTTGCCATTGTTGCTATTAGTGGGGTGCTGTCTACAAAAAAGGAGATTAACGTTGACGAATGGAAGAAGCTCAATTGCAGCCTTGGCTCTGAACTAGAAGGTAATGATCAACTTGGGAGTATGAAAATCATTTTGTTACTCAGTTTCAATCATCTGCCGTATTACCTCAAACCATGTTTTCTGTACTTGAGCAATTATCCGGAGGATCATGAGATTGAACACAATACACTAGTTCGACAGTGGATAGCAGCAGGTTTTGTGAAACAAAGAGTGGGAAGATCAGTGGAAGATGTTGCACAAGGGTACCTCAATGAGCTCATCAACAGAAGCTTGCTTAGTCCGGTGACAACCAATGATGATGGAAGCATCAAAACGAGCTGTATCCATGACTTTTACCGGGAGATTATTCTTTCAAAATCAAGAGATCAGAATTTCATAACAAGCAACAATGAGCAGAACATGATATGGCCGAGAAGAGTAAGACGCCTCTCAGTACATGGGAGCTTTAGATATACAGATGTCAAACACTATGGTGCCAGACTCTGTTCCTTTCTGACTTTTCATGTGGAAGATCCCCAATCCATTTTGTGCATTCTTCAGTTGCTTAATAGCTGTAGAATGCTGAAGGTTTTAGATTTGAGGGGCGTTCCTCTGGAGAAGTTCCCAGATGCTGTTCTCGAAATGTTTCATTTAAGGTATCTAAGCTTGAGAAGCACCATGATCAAAAGACTTCCGAGATCTATTAAGAAGCTTGAGAAGTTAGAGATATTGGATCTTAAGGAGACATACATCAATGAATTACCAATTGAGATTTTGAAACTCCAATATCTTCGGCAACTTTTAGTATATCGCCATGTACCAGGCTCATATCTACCTTATGATTATGTACATGGTTTCAAAGTATTCAAAGGAATGGGCAGCTTGAAATTCTTGCAGAAACTCGGCTTTATTGATGCATATCCAGGAAGCATAGCACTTAAAGAAATAGCCATGATGAGTGAACTGAGGAGAGTTAGCATTACAAATTTGAGAACCCAAGATGGAGTAGCTCTATGCTTGTGCATTGAGAAGCTCCAAAAGATATGCTCATTAGGTCTAAGAGCAATAGAGGGAGATGTCCTTGATCTTAACCACCTGTCTTCTCCCCCTCCTTCCCTTCAACGGCTATATTTGACAGGGCGTTTAGCAAACTTTCCTAAATGGATACAATCTCTTCCAAGCCTGGTGAAAGTATACTTCAGATGGAGTCAGTTAAGGGATGATCCACTTGAATATCTCCAAGATATGCCTAATCTAGTCCATATTGAATTTCTCGCAAGTTATGTGGGGAAGAAACTGTGTTTTAGGGCTGGAAAGTTTCGGAAGCTGAAATTATTAGGTCTTGACAAATTAGAAACCTTGAGTCAAGTGATCATTGAGGAGGGTGCCATGCCTCATCTGGAGAAGCTTATTATTCAACGATGTAACTCGTTGGAGGGTGTGCCCGTAGGGATTGAGAATCTCTCTGAGCTAAAAGTTCTTGAATTTTTCGACATGCCTGATGAATTTATTGGGCCAATCTCTCCAGCAAAACATGGTGAAAACTACTGGAAAATTGCACATATTCCAGAAGTACATCACACATACTGGAGGAATGGCTGCTGGGAAGTTTATCCATTAGAAGAGGAGCAGGCAATTGAGAAATCTGAACAGCCTAGAGCTGACATTGTTAGAACTCAAGAACAACGGAACTGGCTGTAATGACTATCGGCTGCGCCCTATGGAGCGTCTCTGGTTCAAGCTTCTCGGTATCTCTTACCCAATTCTGTTTTTTAAGCCTAATGTCGAAATGTACATACTAAAGGATTTATTATTTCTTGTATTATAATGCTCTAATTGTAGAGTTCTAAAGTAGAGAATGTATTTGAGAGAAAGGAACAACCCCACTTTTATTATCTTGGTAACATATTTGTAGTACAAGGTTCTACACTAATAAATGACTTGATTAAATCAAATTCCTTACTGATAACTATACAAGAAAAACTCATGAATGTTAGAATATGATTAGCTCTTATTTAGCCTATAACAGACATGTAAACCATGCTAATTAAAAGATTATTTTTTTTTGTCAATGGAGGATGTTATCAGTGGGGAATTTTTGGTTATTATCCATTTTAAATTTGATTGGGTTGGAAGTGATCCGCCTGGTGGTTTGGAGGTTTTTCTTCTATTTCTACACCATTTTGTACCCCTAGAATAATCCTTATTTAAGTCATGTATTACACTGGTTCGTGTCACAACTTCCGAAGGAGATGGTGACGATGGATTCATCTCCGACAATCAAGTAAGTTTTAGGAGGGAAGACAACAAAGAAAAGTCATGATGAAGACGGTATTCTAGAGAGATCTCTTCGAAGAGTAGAAAGCATTCTTTTTGGTCTAACCTTTTACTTGTATTCCCTCTTGGGATTGAATGAACTTATTCTTATACAAGTATAATGCAATGTAGCACCAGTTATTTTTAACATAGAAGGCAATACAATAGCATTAAATCCAATGAATATGATTAAAAAAGGTCAATAGACAAAGTGAAGTAGATTTGAAGACCGAACCAAGATGTAATGGTTGCAAAGGAATTTGTGCAAAAGTTAGGTATCGAATACCTCGTTGCAGCACTCGTTGGTTCAATGATTGCTCCTGCAACATAAAAACATATGATTGATTTTCGTACTTGAAGTGAAGTCTACATTTTAAAATAGAAAGCTAGAAGAGGAAAAATTTATGTCAAACTGCGTTAAGAAATTTTAGTTACAAGGGAGAAGAAGACATCTTTATACTCGAAAACCTTATATTGTCACGAAGGCTCTTGAAGGGAGATTCTTCATTACTGTCAAAATTCTCTTAGCGTTTGTCTTGATGTTTTACCGTACTTTCGTAGCTGGGGTAGTCCGTTATTTTTTTCAGCATCTTTACTCCGTATTCTCATAATCTCACATTCATGTATAGAACTCGAGAGTTTCCTTCCTTTATTTTTTTTCCATTTTTCTCTTTTTTTCTTTTTGTTTTTTTATTGCTCATCTGTCTGTGGCTTGTTCCCATTAATGTAGAGCAATGCAACTACAGAAAGAGTGAATCTGGCATTGTGATTGCAATTACAATTACAATCCTCCCAACTCACTGACTGACTTCTTATAAATCAAATTTGATCAGAATATTCACTGCAACAATCTGTATACCTAATCAAAATCTCAGTGTTCATCCTATGAATAATTAAAAACATAATTCATTCTGATGAAAAATTGTCCCTTAAACAAACTTTATTCTCCAAGATAAGATACAGCTACTTCTACAAATTCTGGAGAGTGCTTTGTAGTAGTGATAATTTTCTAGGAGATTACATCTTAATGGAATAATCGATGACCCGAATTTGCTACAAGAGGTATGGCATACTTCTAAGAAGAATCGAATCATTGAATATTGCTCGCCTCTGTAAGCAAGACAAGATTTTTGACCAACTCGAAGGTAGCCTACCACCTTCCCCGAACTCTTTGGGTCTAAGGCTGCCGAATCCAAAAAGACTACAAAAAGGACGAGTTTCAATCATCCCACAACGAACCTGGCATTACACGAATTAATTGTACAACAACTAGATGAATTTAGATAATACACTAGAGATTACACCAGTCTTCTTCCCCATACATTGAAGAAATACAGTTCGTCTCCTCTTTGATAGATTATGTGCTGATCTACTTAGACGAGAATGTCTATGCATGTGTCTGACAGCATATGGAAACATCCAAAGTATTGGATGCATATGAAACCCCATCATGTTGCCTATTATAGTATGTACGGAGCAAGTCACGTGGTAGAATTTGCTTGGTTTGATTTATTAGAACACGTGCACTTCGCCTTTTTGTCCGTGAGAGTCTACACAAGAAAGGAGAAGATAAAATGAGCAAAGATGAAGCTGGCGAAAGATTTTGTGTGCATGTTAATATTTTGAGTGAAAGGTATCATCTGTTTAGTTACCTCGACTTGTTTCTGAAGGTCTTTAATGTAATCAACGGACAAACCTAACATATCAGCAATGCTCGTTTGCTGCAAGAAATGGCACCCGAAAAAACTAAATTCCTAATGACTTCCAGAAAAGGAAAACGGCAGTTGCACAATTGAGGCTACGTAATTTACCTTGTCCATATTGGTAAATAGTTCTTGCAACTTCTTCATTCTTTCACTAATCCGTGTACGTCTCATCTACAAATTAGCCAACAAAAAGTTAAATACTGTTCGAAGGACTAACCAGGTGAACTTAAATATGAGAAAAGAAAAAATTACCCTTTCTGCAATGCTTCGTGGATGCGTGGCACAACCTCTTTTGGCCCGAACTTGAAGAGGAACAGTGTCTGGTTGAAATTGTAGATACTTTTCTACAGCAGCCATTTCAGCAGAAGTTTTTAGCAAGCTCAAATGGTGTGTTAAACCTTGATTATTGTTTCCCGTTTCCACTTTCTGAATTCAAATATAACATTAGCAATGTATGCAGTGTTGGGGAACAAGAAGAAAATCAAAGTGCAGAAGAAGTATAGCCTACCGGATTTTTGGATCCACTGAAATTAGAGAACATCTTTGACTCGCCTTCTCTGTTTCTTTTTAATTGGTTGAAGGAAGAATCGTTCCACTCGCCTTCATTTCCATTTTCTGGTATGCTGGGCATGACCCTTGATCTAGAAGGTGAAATGGATGAGAAGTTCAAGTAATTGTTCAAACCATTTGCTGACGAATGGGCTTCAGCACTTGTCCCATTACTAACTCTGTAATTTCCTACTTCTCCAGTTACACCATAACCTGAGATCAAACAAAGAAGTTTTTAGCAATCCATTCTCAATTATACCTGAGAAATCAAGAAAACGAAATACTGACAAGAAAGCTGCTTGAAACATCTATTCTCATTGCTATCAGAGATACTAATCAATAATTTTTAAATTGTGTACTATGGTAAAGAATTTAGCCACGAGTTTATTAAGGTGGTTTTGACAGAATTAGCCACTACAAAAAAAGTAGAAAAAATAACTAAAATTTTATTCATCAGTCGGTAAAAAAGTTATCTCTACTTTGTCATCAATCATGCTTTATGTTTAGGGATTTTTGCCAACAGTTTGATAGATTGCCAGCTGGCACAATTTCAATGGATATTGGACAAAAACAACTTCAAACCGACCAATCTGGTGTCGCCACTTCATCATATGAGAAAATTCCTGTAAATTTCATCTATACAAGGAGCTTAATTCACTTTGTCATTGGGGTTCCGAAGGTAATCTATAATCCATGTACAGGAAAAGTCAATTCAGCATCATTAACTAAAATCTACCTCAGCCCCTCCTTCCATGGGACAAAAACAACAAAGAAAAAGTATCTGTCTCCCAAAAAAGGGAGAGTGGGAGACCTTTTGCTGTAGAAAATTCCCTAGAAATCTATTCCTTTCACATAAAATATGTTCTTCACCAGAAATATTGCACTGTACATATTTCCTTCTCCCTAATTATAAGATGACCAGGATTATTTATGGAGGATCAATTATTCTGAAACAAGATTTAGTCATTTTTGTTTCCACTTTCTTCAACTCTTCACAGATCCAAAAATAAGCTAAAAGTCAACCATGATGAAAAATGGATCTATTCTTATTTTCCAAGCTTAAGTAACAATTGAAACAAGTAAACTGTAAACCCAGGCTGAAATTAATCCAGCAAATTTGCTAGAAAACAGGAAAAGATATTCATACCAGAGAAAAATCCACCAGGAGAACTGTTTTGCCTGACAAGATTTGAGCAATTCCCATTCCCATTATTCATCCTCACTTGAACTTGATTCTCCATTCCAACAGAATATGATCCCACAATAGCACCTCCACGTTCATACACCACTTGTGAAGTAGATATATTATTTCGTGTACCGGCCTCTATTTCTTGCTTCATAGGCCCCCCAGAAGGATACTGTTGTTGATACTTCTGATTCAGATCATCATCTCGAGTCTCATTCATCAGGGCAGAAAACATACTATCGGATTCATTACCAGATTCGAGAAGGGTTGTGAAGAACGAGCTCGGAGATGTTCGAAATCGGGCCAATCCACTGCTTTTCAAGAATTCTCCCTCGGAAACATGCTTCACACTTTTATTATTGGGGAGTAAAAAACAACTGCTCCTGGTCATGTCTCTTGGAATAGTTTCTGGGCTGAACACAGTGACAAATTAAAACCCCAAAATCTATCAGAAGCTACAGCGGAAAGCTGCAAAAGAAGATCAAAGTTTCTTGAAAAAGAAAGGAAACACTAAAAATCAAGGGGATATTTTTGATTAAAATGTGTTCAACAGATTGAACAGAGTTTTTACCATTTCTGTGAATGGATATGAGAGTGAAAAACAGTCCCAATGTTTATTTATAGACTGAGTTTTCGTAGAAGAGCCCTCGATTTTATCCATTTTTACACAATTCGATTGATGCGTCAGCAAAAACCAATACCCCATTACACCCATGCTTGAAAAGTCACTACTATTGACGAAACTGCCCTCAGCTGCCCAAACCACAATATTCCTAGCATTCAATATAATTTTGGGAAATTTAAATTTTTTTAACATCAAATACCTCAACATTTCACTTAATTATAAATCACGTACCTATTGACAGATAAATCCCAATTTGACTGTTAAGATTTTGCATAAAAGACCACAATACTGTTCATTCGAAGTCTTCGTTTGGGTGGGATTAAAATCACACTTTTAATAGATTTTGATAAAGTTAATGCAATATGTAATTGAATAATTATGAAATTCGTGAAATATATGATTAAAATTTTGATCCCTACCAAAAAATGGCTATATAAAGGGCAAAAAATAAACAAAACATGACTAATCAAAAGGTCCAAAACTCATTCATTTTCTTCCTCCAACGCCCTTACCACTACACTACTAAGCCACCACCATAACCACCCAATACCCAAACCTATTTATCTTCTTCTCTCCGTCACAAGCCACTACCACTAACCACCTCCATCCACCACCATCGATGACTCAATCTTTAATGTTATTAGCCTACAGCCATTCTCTAACGGCAAAAACACATATTCCATCATCAAAGAGCCCATCACTGCATCTAACATTCCCCTCTATTCTCTTGCATGGCACCCAAAGTATATCTCTAAAAAGTTTAAAATTTAATTTCTCTCTTTCGCTCTCTCTCTCTCTCTCTCTCTTTTTTAAATCTAATAAGCTCATTCCTCTCCCATTTTCCTAGTAGAGTTCTACTTGGTAATTTGTGGGTTTTCTTTTTCGTTTATCGAAAATTTCGAAGCAAAAAAATGGACTAAAAATGGTTGTTATTGGGTGTTTGATGGTAGTTCTGGCTCACTGTTATTGTGAGTTCGAATAACTCATTTGTGCCGTTGATTAGTGAAAAAAGGCGAGGGAAGAAAATTTGCAATAATTGATTTAGTGCTAATAATTACATATTATTTTCAAAATTATCCCTTCGAGAAGAATAATGATATCTTGCACCAGTGCTGTTAGAGCACTAGCCTATATTTGATGGTTTAATTAAATGAATCACGTGACATTACATTTAAATGAATCTATCATTTTATGTCATCAAATTGCTAAATAGACTGGTGCGACACTAGTGGTGTTAAATAACATTATTCATTTGAGAGTTTTCACTAAAAGAAATATATCTATGACTCACCCCATCGAATCCTGGGAATCTCAAAACCAATAATAGGATCTTTACAAGGTAATGAGAATCCTAATAATTTGTGTGTGATACTGAGTTGTGGGAAAAATTGAAGTTGGACAAGTTTGCTAATGAGCTTCGTGGATTATTTGCGACTATTGGTAGAAAGGTGTTAGAGTCGAAGGAGGTTGCAGCTTAATACGTTGAAACCCGCAAATGTACGGGATCGTTGTACAAGTAATAAAATTATTAAGTTTTGAGTTTATCGTTCTCACGAGAAATAAGGTATAATGTCTAGTTCAATTGCTTTAATAAATTCGAGTGTGCATGACATCAAGAGAGTGATTTGTTTAGTTTTCTATACTATTTTTAATCTATTAAAGCAATAGAAGTGAAGTTTTCAAATGTGAGATGCTTGTATTGGAATCATGAATCTCCGTATTGCCATTTATTTCAACTCTTAGTTCATGATCGGATCTTATTCCTAGTCCGAATTCATATGAAAATCTTACATTTAGTTTAGATTATCTAAGTGATTGCATGTGTAAAGAGAAAATTCTAAACTTTCATCCCATTCAATCCATTTCCTTACAAAAAAAATGTGGAATCCTAAAACCAAATTCAAGATTTCATTATATGGTGGTGATGGTGGTAGTGGAGGGGACGGCGGCAACATAGCAATGGGAGGGGATTGAAGAAAGAAAATGAACGAGTTTCGGGGCCCTTTTGGTAGGTCTTATTTTTCGGGGGTTCCCTTCGTTATTGGTTTATTTATTTTATCTTTTTACTTAACAATCAAGTTGGAAGGATGAGAGGTTAAGAATGTTTGATGCTAAAAAAGTTAAAGGTAGATTATTAATATTTTTCAAAGGTGAGGGACGAAAAGTGAAAATATGCCTATAATTTTTTCAAAAAATTATCTTTAACATGTTTTAACTTATATATACACTATAAGTTTCTTAATTTAAAATAAGTCTATTTATCCCTTCTTTGTCTCCCCTTAAAACAATTTGTTTTTCTTTACTTATTTTTAATCACATTTATTCAAGAACATAATTTATTTTTTTCTATTTTTGAACCATACCTTCTTCAAAATATAACAATTAAAAACATCATTTTTTCTTAATATTAACCATCAAACATGGGTTTAATTCCTATAGATATGTATATACAAGCTTGATGGGTGATTCTGATCAACATTTTCTAAACCTAGCCAAAACGATAACAAGTTTGAGGATCTTAGACACAGTTCTTTACATTTAAATTGAGAAAAAAAAAAACTATATATAATTATTTAATTGTCGAGAAAATACCATATAATGGCTAATTTGTAAATGAGGAATTAGTACTTCGATTGTAGTACTTATTTAACGAATAGGAAACTTGGCTCATAGGAAAAATTGAAGACTAAATGAGTGGTTGGGGGGTGGTGTTTTGACCCGTGTGAAAGGGCAAATTGGATGACTTTTATGAGTTGTAATTAATTTTTAATCACTTTTAATTGTCATTAAATCCATCATTTTTGGCACTAAAGTATTAAATTTAAATAAAATAAAAAGCTTTGGAAGGGCGGGTGGTTTTAGGTACACAGCCGCTGATTAATTTGAGCCACCGTTTTTTTGACCCTTGAAACCTTCTAAGAAGATACATGCATATATTGAGACTTGACAAGGACATTTTTGTCATTTACGATATATCGTCTTTTTTTGTCACACCCCTTTGACTGAGAAAGATCACTATGGATAATTGCCGACTGAAGTGTTAGAAGTAGTGATTGGATCAATTTCTATCCATCGCAGATCAGTTAGATGCCATAAGTCAAAAAGTATATTAATCCTCGTACACCATACTTTTTTTTTTTCTTTCTTTCTTTCTCTTTTATATTTTTGTTTTATTATGATGGGGTATAAAATTTTGCATTAATTATATCAACAAGATAATTGCCTTTTGAATAAAATGTAAACTTTTACTAGTGAGATATTACATACGAAATAAATGAAATGTCAACCCCAATGAACCCGGCAAGAATCACTAGTAGAAGGTAGTCGACCGACCACCTCCATGAGCGATTGAAGGATCACACCTAAGAGTGGCCGATC